>PVHX01011088.1:0-66048 GCA_004024805.1 Geosciurus inauris | reverse complement strand
CAATGTTTATAGCAGCACAATTCACAATTGCAAAACTGTGGAAGCAACCCAGATGTCCTTCAATAGATGAATGGATAAAGAAACTGTGGTACATATACACAATGGAATATTATTCAACAATAAAAGAGAATAAAATTATGGCATTTGCAGGCAAATGGATGGAACTGGAAAGCATTATGCTAAGTGAAGTAAGCCAATCTCAAAAAACCAAATGCCGAATGGTCTCTCTGATTAGTGGATGCTGATGAATAAGGGAGGTGGCAATGGGAAACATAAGAGAAATAGAGAAATACTGGATGCGACATGGGGGAGGCGGGGGGCAGGAAAGGGGAATGGGTATAGTAAAGATAGTTGATAAAAAAAAAATATATATATATATATATACTGTTCATTGAAAGTGCATATAAAGATGTTTAATATGAAGAATGTAATCTGCTTATGATTTTGTGCAAAGTTAGAAAAATTATGATTGTAACAATTTTTTTTCTATTTGACTCAAATGTTTTCAGTGAATAGTGTGTACAGCTTCTGAAAATTTGTTTTTTTCTGTTATGTATTAAAATTCAACTTTTGAGAAAAATAAAAATAAATAAATAAATAAATAAAAATAATACTAGCATACAAAAGGAAAAAAAATAACAGTTGAGATAATAAAAAAGAATAAGCAAAAAAAATGAATTAAAGTTGTGTCCACCAACTAAAAAAAATTAAAAAATATTTATTTGAGATTAATATATAATTTCTGGAAGACAAAGTAAATTAATTTGAAACTAAATGTTTATTTTAAAATTAGGAGAGAAAATGCTTCCTATACTCAAGATATGAATGCACATTATTAGCTTTTTCTGTCCTCTGTTACACAAAATCTAGTACATTAAATGAACTCTAAACTAAATGACAGTTATTTATAAGGCACAGTGAGATAACACTTTAGGTTTACTATTTCTGTATATATGCAAGTACTTTTCTATGTTCCTACTTGGTAAAAGTGTAATAAAATTTATTGCAGAGTATATTTGAGTACTGTGAACATTGAACAAAATATTCCTAAAATTACTTAATATCTTCAAGACAATAAAATAATTTGATCTCCCTATTCCTTCTTAGAAAATAAGGATGGAAGCACATGCAAAGTTTGCAGTTCTTTGGCATCTAACAAGGGATCTCCATATAAATAAGTCATCTTTTGCACGTTCTTTTGACAGGTTGGTTACATTTTAAATTCAGATTTTACAGTCAGATATCTTGTTGTCTCTTCTTGAATGCTCTATTTTGGAATAGAAGGAGATAGAAATTTGCAAATTTTATGAACAAAATTTATTAGGTATTTTGAAAAATCTAAGCTATATTATGATATATGGCAGTCTCACCCACAAGATTTTCCCTTCCTAGTTGTAAATTATTCAATGTCCCTTCCTTTTCATTGGACCATTATGAATTCCCAACTATGTGTCAGGCACCATTCTAGGTGCCAGGGATATAACCTTCTTGAGCCTATAGTCACATTCAGTGAAATTGCCTATAAATTGTTTGTTTCTATAGCAATTATCCTCAGTCTTCTGCATGAACTAGACTTCTTATTTAATATCTATAACTGAAAACACTGACACACCCCTTCTATGGATTCTGTAGTTACCTGAGAGTGTTTTCACTCATGCGGCAGATTTGTATTAACTTCCAAGGAACTATCATGTATAACAGATTCACATACTGTCATAAGATAGTCTTGCCTGAAGATCTCACAGAGGTGACCACAAATCCAACTATTCTGAAAACCCAGCGTAGCATCCAGTGTGTTTTCTGTGCACATTAGTTCAGATGGTGCTTTTCCAATCAACATCACCATTTTTAAATGATCTACTATTGAACTATATATTGAAACTCCTATAGTTAACTAAGCCCTGAGCTAGGCTCTTTACAAATAACCGTTTCTACCCTGGCAACCACTTCTCCTCATCTTAGAAGTAAGGCAGTGGAGGCCCAGAAAAATTAAATTGCTTGTCCAAAGGCACACAAGATATTCAGTGTTGGATTTTCTGATTCTAAACCATACCTCCATATGTTTCACAGGTGTTTCCTTGAATTAAGTATATAAATTTGAGTCCTGAAGAGAATGGGAGTGGCGTAGAACTGACCAGCATACAAATAGTGTTGACTTGCAGATGCTTCATTATTTGATAATATGAACAAGAATGTGATGCTAAAAAAAGACTCATTAAATATACTTTTTCCATTCTTTAGACTTTATCTTATGAAACTAATGAAAGTAGTAAAACACAACTATATAATAAAAGGAAAAAAATTACCTCCTCCTCTTTCATTGTCTATTGAAATTAAGACTATAAAAAGGCTGTGGTTAAAATTTATCTTAAAGTGTGATTACCTTAAAATAGTTCATTCAAAATAAGACACACAACTTATAATGTTGCAGAAAAATTAGAATGTTATAGTTAAAGGTGTTTTGTTCTTTGTTTTAATGATTGGTGTTTATTTTAGGTCATTGTTCATCATGTTAGACAGCCTTAACAGTCTTGATGGTTCTACTAGCTCTGTGGGACAAGCCTGGCTGAATCAAGTCCTACAAAGACATGATATTGCAAGAGTTTTGGAACCATTGCTATTGCTTCTGCTCCATCCAAAAACTCAGAGGGTTTCAGTGCAGCGTGTACAAGCAGAACGTTATTGGAATAAGACTCCCTGTTATCCAGGAGAAGAGAGTGAGAGTGACAAGCATTTCATGCAGAATTTTGCCTGCAGCAATGGTGAATATCACATGGAAATAGAACACGTTTATTTAGAATTAAGTTATTAAAGTGAAATGTGCACACAACAGTGATTGGCAAGAGAATTGTATGTGTGATTTTCTCCGTGGTTTATTTCTTCTCATGCACTAGCAATACCATGTGGGCCTTGTCAGAATGTACAATTTATAGTAAGCCTATCGTGTACATTTTATGTTTGATTTTCTTTACATAAAAAATGGGAGCATTTTGGGAGGCTGAGACCAGAGAATCGTGAGTTCAAAGCCAGCTTCAGCAAGGGCGAGATGCTAAGCAACTCAGTGAGACCCTGTCTCTACATAAAAACAAACTAGGGCTGGGGATGTGGTTTAGTGGTCAAGTGCCCCTGAGTTCAATCCCCAGTGCCAAAAAAAAAAAGGAATAATAATGCCCACCGCTCAGATTTTATTATGAGCATTAGATTGTGATATGCTCAGTGCAGTGCCTGGTGTAAAGGTTTAATAAATATTACTATTACTGTGAAGTCACACTTCATAAAATGTCAAGTCATTCCCTTTATACAGTGATAATGACCCTTCATTATACTTAGGGACTAAAGACTCACATATCTTATTTACATGTCTTGATTAATAAGCCTGTGAGATCAATAATATAAAGGTTATTTTACCCAAACAGGTTGCTAATGTTTAGAAGCCGGCAACTTTCTCAAGGTCTCATGGCCAGTAAATGGAATCAGACCGTCATTCTCCTCCATCTTATGTATTTCTCCAAAATTTTGACTCCTCTCTCTAGATTTCATTCCATTGCTCAATCTGGATAATCTAAAAACTCGTTATACCAGCTTGTTGCCAAAACATCCTGGAGGAAGCACTTTACTGCCATAGTCCCTGTCTGTCTGCCTAATTCATACCACCCCTCTGAGAGCAAGTCTCATACCTCATCTGTTGTATCATGAATTTAATAGTATTTGGATAATAATATGGTACTCAGGCCTCTACCTTTTATAAAAGAATGCCATCAACATAGTATGCTCCCAAAAAAGTCTTTGTGGAGGCATACTAATGAATGCATTTGTGGTTACCTACCAATTTTAAATGCCTTAGAAAGCAGTGATGCCTCTTCCTCCCTCCTCCCTCATTGTATCTGAGTTTAGGTCTTACACATAGCAGATAATTCATAAATATTTGTTGAATTTTATCAAAAAAGATTATCTATTTGTACATTTGACTGTAAACTAAACTGTTTGAATTCTTAGAAACAGCATAACTAAAGGGAAGTATAATCCACGGAGGAAAAATAAAATCTTAACCTATAGTAAAAAGGATGTCTTATTTTAGAGATAAGAGGGCAAATTTTGTATTTTGCCTGTTAAATGTGCTGTTATCATTAAAGAAATTCTAATTAGTAGTATCTATGTAATGTTGATTTAAAAGATCTAAAATAGTGAAAAGTTAAAATGTAATTTTAATAAGTAGGCAATGAAACTAATAAAATTTTCAAATTCAGTCTATCTTTCTACATTTCACTGATTATAATATATTTTGTACTTTCTTCTTTCCTCTTTTTGTCATATGCCAGTAAGTCAAGTTCAACTCATCACATCAAAAGGAAATGGTGAAAAGCCACTTACCATGGATGAAATAGAGAACTTTAGTCTCACCGTTAATCCATTGAGTGACAGACTTTCCCTCCTAAGCACAAGCAGTGAGACAATTCCAATGGTTGTTTCTGATTTTGATCTTCCAGACCAACAGATAGAAATACTTCAGAGTTCAGACTCTGGATGTTCACAGTCCTCTGCTGGGGACAACTTAAGTTATGAAGCTGATCCTGAAAATGTGAATGCCCATGAGGATTCTCACATGCAAAAGGAAAGTTCCCCAGATAATGATGTTCAGCAGGTAGTGTTTGACTTGATATGTAAAGTTGTAAGTGGCCTTGAAGCAGAGTCTGCATCAGTTACATCCGAGTTAGAAATTGAAGCTCTGCCCCCAAAGAGTAGTGATTTAGATCTAGGTGAGGAGATGATTAAAAGTGAAGATCAGTCCAGTCGGCAGAGTCACAACGCTTTGTTGAGAAATGAAAGTCCTCAGTTTCTTTCTGTGTCTGCAGAGGAAAGCCATGAGTGCCTGGCAAATGGAATCTCCAGAAATAGCTCCTCACCTTGTATTTCAGGAACCACACAAACTCTACATGATTCTTCTGTTGCTTCCACAGAAACCAAATCTAGACAGAGGAGTCACAGTAGTATCCAATTCAGCTTCAAAGAAAAATTGTCAGAAAAAATCTCAGAGAAAGAAACAATTGTTAAGGAATCAGGTAAACAACCAGGAGCAAAACCCAAAGTAAAACTTGCAAAAAAAAAGGATGATGACAAGAAAAAATCTTCAAATGAAAAACTCAAACAAACCAGTGTATTCTTTAGTGATGGCCTGGATTTAGAAAACTGGTATAGCTGTGGAGAGGGAGAAATTTCTGAAATTGAGAGTGACATGGGTTCTCCAGGATCACGGAAATCTCCTAATTTCAATATCCATCCTCTCTATCAACATGTGCTCCTGTATCTCCAGTTGTATGATTCATCAAGGACTCTGTATGCTTTCTCTGCCATCAAAGCCATCTTGAAAACTAACCCTATTGCTTTTGTAAATGCCATTTCAACCACTAGTGTAAATAATGCATATACTCCTCAGTTGTCTCTGCTTCAGAATCTATTGGCCAGACACCGGATCTCTGTTATGGGCAAAGACTTTTATAGTCATATTCCAGTGGACTCAAATCATAACTTCCGGAGTTCTATGTACATAGAAATTCTTATTTCCCTTTGTTTATATTACATGCGTAGTCATTACCCAACTCATGTCAAAGTCACTGCACAAGATTTAATAGGCAATCGAAATATGCAGATGATGAGTATAGAAATTTTGACCCTTCTCTTTACTGAACTGGCAAAAGTAATAGAAAGCTCAGCAAAGGGTTTCCCTAGTTTTATCTCTGACATGTTATCTAAGTGTAAAGTTCAGAAAGTGATTCTTCATTGTTTGCTGTCATCTATCTTTAGTATACAGAAATGGCATAGTGAAAAAATGGCAGGTAAAAACATGGTTGCTGTGGAAGAAGGTTTCTCAGAGGATAGCCTTATTAATTTCTCAGAAGATGAATTTGACAATGGCAGCACACTCCAGTCACAACTTCTTAGGGTGCTTCAAAGGCTGATTGTTCTAGAAGACCGGGTAATGACAATTCCCGAAGAGAATGAAACAGGTTTTGATTTTGTTGTATCTGACCTGGAGCATATCGGTCCCCATCAGCCCATGACTTCTCTTCAGTATTTGCATGCTCAACCAATCACGTGTCAAGGCATGTTCCTCTGTGCAGTGATACGAGCTTTGCATCAACACTGTGCATGTAAGATGCATCCACAATGGATTGGTTTAATCACATCTACTCTGCCTTACATGGGAAAAGTGCTACAAAGAGTAGTTGTTTCTGTGACTCTACAGCTGTGCAGAAATTTGGATAATCTAATTCAGCAGTACAAATATGAAACAGGATTATCTGATAGTAGGTAAGGGTTGATTTTAACTTTGTTGTCATTAACATTTTTCACACATATGAATGCTTTAGTGTCCAAAAAGTCAGTAACAATTGGAATAGGGCTAAGGGTGTAGCTCAGAGGTAGAACATGTGTTTAGCATGCATGATACCCTGAGGTCAATCTCCAACACCATTTCTTTCTTTAAAGTAAATTAGTGGTTTTCAGTTGGTTACAAATAGTGTGACATTTTCACAAAGGAGAAAATTTAGCTTGAGGAAAATTATCAATAAAAGAATCTAGAAAGGGAAGGAATACTTAAAACAGGCCTTTTTTTTCCTTAAAGATTAAAATTAATCTTGAGAGTTTTCTTGATTCAGCTAGCAAAACTAATAGGAAGCTTAGCCAAGAGTTTTCCTAGTGTTTTTGGTATGCTTTCTAAATGCAAAGAGTTTTGGGATGAAAGTAAATTTACAAATAATTCTTTCTCGTGTAATTTTGTTTTTTGTTTTGGATGTTCCTGGTTTGGTGGTGAACTCTCCTACCTATGTCTCCAAGCCATGTTAAAAATTAATATGTGAAAATTTAGCCACATATTTGGTGTCTGGCTTTTCTTCAGTACAGCCTCAGCTACTACATGTAAAATAATAAATGCCTGTGTCATTTAATATTGATATGTCTGCCATTTCCTAATAGCTAGAGGATCACTGGCTATATTTATTTTATACAGAATTTTTTAGCTAAGAAGAATTCTAGTACATTTAGAAAAACTTACTTATTTTATAGATTAGGAAATAGAAGTCTTCAACTTATTCTTTAAATCATTTATTCATCTACTATTTATTGAGCACCTACTGTGTGCCTGGAATGTGCTGGATATTTACTAATGATTAAATATGACCTGTGCCTTCACATCACTTTGTTCAGATAAATAAATTTTATTTCAGGCCTCTATGGATGGCGTCAATTATTCCACCAGATATGATTCTTACTCTTTTGGAAGGAATCACAGCCATTATCCATTACTGTTTATTGGATCCAACTACGCAGTATCACCAAGTAAGACTACATAAATATTTGATTGTTTTTTAAAAACAATGAGATCCCATAAGTCCCTACCTATGAACCTTAATAATTATATTTTTTCCCCTAATTTAATAGCTTTTGGTCAACATAGACCAAAAACATTTGTTTGAAGCACGCAGTGGAATCCTCTCAATCCTTCACATGATCATGTCCTCTGTGACACTGCTTTGGAGCATACTACATCAGGCTGATGCTTCAGAAAAAATGACCGTTGCTGCATCTGCATCTGTTACCACTATTAATCTTGGAGCCACAAAGGTTAGGCAATTCACTCTTAATCTATAGCACTCAAGAATCTTTATCTGAAGACTTTCCCCAAGATTAGGTTCAGAATGTGTGGATAATTTGAGTAGTTTACAGCACTCTACATAGATTCTAAAATAACAGTTTTATTGAGATACAACTGACATATCCTTTTCAAGCATACAAATCATTTTCTAGTAAATTTACTAAGTTGCAAAACTATCACAATCCAATGGTCAAACACTTCCTTCACTACAAACAAGATTCCTCATGTCCATTTTCACTCATTCCCTGTTCCCATCCCTATCCCCAGTCAACCAATATTTTCTGTATATATGGATTTTATTTTTCTGGGTATTTATTGGAAATGAGGCAATACAATATTTGGTCTTTTGTGTGACATGTTTTTGAGATTCATTCACACATGCTATAACTTTGCTCTTTTTTTAGGACATTTTAAGTTGACATTCTAATTAACCATATGTATATAATGATTTAGAAGTTTTATAGTCGTTGACCTAGAAATCTGCTTTAGGAATGAATTCTAAGGTTATCAAAGTTATGTAAAGTATTCGTTAGAGCATTATTTGTAAAGAAAGATTCTAAACAATAAATAAGGAAATGGTTAAACAGAGTAGCCTCTCAGGTTTACATTATTTAGCCACAAATGTTCTTGGTTTTGAAGAATTCTTATTAGGTAAAGAGTGCTATTACATATTTGAACAATTGTATTTTTAATTATGTAAAAAAATTCTTTGCAAAAGCAATAAAGTTCACGTGTTCAGAATGATCATATCAGGATGATAAGATTAATGATTGATTTAAAAGTTTTTTGTAGTCTCGTATTTTTCCAATTATTTATCTTTTTCTTAAACGTTAGATGAATGTTGTCATTATTTGTCAAGTTGTAAAATGGACATCTTTCAAACATAATCATACTTGTAGACCTGACAACCTAGATCTGGGATTCATAGGAACACATAAAGAACTAGAGAAAGTAGAAGGATGTAAGCCCTTACAGCATTTCATCTAGGAACTGATGTTTAGATTAAACTGTACTTTTTATGTTTTATTTCACTTGAATATAAAGTACATTGTGTTTCGTTATTATAAAATGTCCCAGTTTTTAAAAATACTCTAAATCAAACAATAAATTTGTATTTTATATTTTTTTTCTATCTGGCCAATTGTAGTTGCCATTTTACAGAGTTTGTTTTCTTATAGAATGAAAATATTAATGATTATAGTTCTTAACACAAAAGTTCCTTTGATGTTACTTGGGTAGTAAACAGTAAGTATTAAATAATATTCAAGAAAGACTAAGTGTTCAATCTAGTTACTATTGTTTTCATTTTTTTCATTTGTCATTTACTTAAATTGCTTTAGAACTTGAGACAACAGATCCTTGAATTATTGGGCCCCATTTCAATGAATCATGGAGTTCACTTCATGGCTGCCATTGCATTCGTATGGAATGAAAGAAGACAGAGCAAAACCACTACCCGAACCAAGGTTTGTATTTAACCATTTGGTGCTTTTCTGGTTTTTCATTTGGTAAGTACATAGTAAGTTTTTTTCATTTGGCAAGTACATAATGATTTTCAATTCTTCATGGGCTATAGTGGAGCTGAGGTGGGTGAGAAGTGGAAAAGAAAAATTTCATCTCCAGGTTTTGATAATGCCTTGTTGCCTAAATTTTTTAAATAACTATTTATTAAAATTTAAGTATGAAAGGTATGATTTTATGGGTGAAGGCATAGCTCAGTGGTAGAGCACTTGCATGAGGCTCTGGGTTACATCCCTAACAACCCCCCAAAAAGTGTTGTTTATGTAAAAATGATAGAGAAATTAGTATAATATTAAGACTGTTGTATTTTAAATAGAAATGGTAATATGATATAGTATCTATAAATGTTAGTTATTCAGAGTACAATACAAGGATATGGAGAAAGTTTAGTTAATATTTCTAAATGACTGAATTGCATAGGTGAAAATTTTGTTGCTTTACAAATTTAAAATGTCAAAGTGTTCTAGATTGGAAATAACTCATAACACATAAGAATAGTAGTACTATTAAGTAATTTACATGTATATGAAATACGTGATTTGGGCACCTACAATTTTCTGGGTTTTTTTTTCCTAATTTCTCATTACATAATGCTGACATTTCTAAAGTAATAAAAATAAATAATTCTACCATATTACATTATTTTGCATGTGAGATTTCTATAGTAGGTAACCAGATTGAACAGAATTGAAACTCTGTATTATTTAAAAATAGGCAAAGACTTTCCCCCAAAAAAACTTTTGAGTTGTAACATAATAGACAAAGCTGATATCCAACTGCCAGTCTGCAAGTCCTTAACTGGTTCTTCCTATAAAACTGTGTTGAGGTGAAAGTATCAGGTACTTTTAAAGCCAGGAAGTTGGAATAGGGCTAAAATCAGGAAAATTGGCTGAAAATTCATGTAAGAATCTGTTAGATGCTTTCTAGATCCTTTTTCCTCAACCGAAACAACTATCTCCTCCTCCTACTCAACCCCAACAGGAGACCAGAGTCAAGCTTACTCTGTGAAGAGTATGTCAAGAGAGTCTTTGCAACCAGGGACATAAAGTTCACACAGGTAGAATTTAATAAATGCCATGCTGAAAGCAGGAACATTTAGGAAAAATCTCCATACAAGTTCAATATTCCTTATCTGAAATGCTTGAGACCAGAGGAATTTCAGAGTTCAGAGTTTTCTGATTTGTGAATATTTGTTGAACATCCCTAACCTAAAAATCTAAAATACTCCAAAATCTGAACTTTTTGAATACTGTTATGGTTTGGATATGAGGTGTTCCCCCCAAAACGCCTGTGATAATGCATGTTCAGATGTAATGATTGGATTATGAGACCTGTAGCCTAACATGTTCATCCTAGGTTGAATGGACTGATTGTGTGGTAAGTGTAGGTAGGTAGAGTATGGCTAAAGGAGGTAGAACACCATGAGGTATGCCCTGAAAGAATGGTTCTTCCTGTTGCTCCTTCCCTTCTCTCCCTCTCCTTCCTTGCTGCCATGAGGAGAGCAGCTTTTCTTTACTGCACTCTTCCTTCATAATATGCTGCCTAAACTTGTGCCCACAGAAATGGAGTCAGCCATCTATGGACTAAGACCTCTGAAACCATGAGCCTCAAATAAATTTTTCCTCCTCTAACTTCCTGTTCTCAGGTATTTTGGTCACAGCAACTGACTAAAACAGCACCAATTTGATACTCAAAAAGTTTTAGATTTCAGAGCATTTCAGATTTCAGATTTTTGAATTAGGAATGCTGAAAAATGGAAATCAGCCTCACCCCAGTGAGTTGCCAGGAAACCATATACTCTCCAGGTAGGAGATTTGAGATTTGAGACTTACTGTCTGGAAAAATGACCTGACCAGAGAAAAGATTTATAGCTATAAACATTTGAGTCCCCTAACAAAAATACTGGCTGCTATCACCACACAGGGAAGCACACCAGTCCTTAGTCTTACACATGGATGCATGATATTCCATCATTTTTTGTTTTTGAAAGGCAATAATAACATAGTGCTTAAGGGTCTAGACTTTGAAACTAGATCCTTGGATTTCAAATTCAGACTTCTCCACTTAACTACCTAGATAACAGAAATAATGTTTCTTTGAGTGAAACAAATTAAAAGAAGTTTTAAAGAAGAGAGAAAGAATGGAAAAAAGGGGAATCACTTATAGAAATGCCTAGCATTGAATAAGCACTATGTAAATATTAGTGTATTAGTAAAAGAGTCACTTTTAAACATAGAGAACCAAGGATCACCAGTCATGTGAAGAAAATCTCATGTGATAAAGATGCAAAAAATTTGATTTTAAAAAAGTTAAATGATTAGGAAAATTATCCATTTCACAATAGACCAAAAAAAAATTTAAAAAAGTGAAAGAACTCTACAATGAAAACTACAGAACACTAAAGAAAGAAATTGAAAAAGATGGAAAGATTTCCCATGTTCTTGAATAGGCAGAATTAATATTGTCAAAATAGCCATACTACCAATAAGTGCTACACACATTCAATACAATTCCTATTAAAATTCCAACAGCATTCTACATAGAAATAGAAAAAGCAGTCATAAAATTTATTTGGAAAAATAAGGGGCCCAGGGGCTGGGATTGTGGCTGAGTGGTGGAGCGCTTGCCTCGCATGTGTGAGGCACTGGGTTCGATCCTCAGCACCACATAAAATAAATAAAATAAAGTGTCCATCTACAATTAAAAAAAAATATTTAAAAAAACAAGGGGCCCAGAATAGATAGCCAAAGCAATCTTTAGTGAGAAAAGCAAAGCAGGAAGCATCACAATACCAGACCTTAAGTTATACTACAGAGCTATAATAACAAACACAGCATGGTATTGGCACCAAAACAGACATGGAGACCAATGGAACAGAACAGAAGACACAGAGACAAACCCACATAAATACATTTATCTCATACTTGACAAAGGTGCCATAAACATACATTGGACAAAAGATAGCCTCTTCAACAAATGATGTTGAAACAACTAGACATCTATATGTATCAGAATGAAATTTACCTTGTCTCTCATGCTGTACAAAATCCAAAGTGGATCAAGGACCTAGGCATTAGACTGGAAACCCTGTGCCTGCTAGAAGAAAATAAACTCCATCATGCCAGCTTAGGAACTGAATTCCCTAACGAGACTCCTAATAAAGTACAAGAAGTAAAAACAAGAATCAATAAATGGGATGGTATCAAACTAAAAAACTGCTTCACAGCAAAGGAAACAAGACCATAAATAGAACCTAAGAATGGTAGAATGCCACCTACACCTCAGAGCATTAATCTCCAGGATATATAAAGAACTCAAAAACTTAACACCAAAAATACAAATTACCCAGCCAATAAATAGGCAAAGAAACTGAACGGATACTTCACAGAAGAAATATGAGTGGTCAATAAATACATGAAAAAATGTTCAACATCTCTAGCAATAAGAGAAATGCAAATTAAAATTACACTGAGATTTCGTCTCAACCCATTCAGAATGGCAATTATTAATAACACAAGTAACAGGGCTGGGATATAGCTTAGTTGTTGGAACACTTGCCTTGCATGCACAAAGCCCTGGGTTCAATCCCCAGCACTACAAAAAAAGAAAAAAAAGAAAAAATTCAGGTAACAAATGTGGTGAAGATATGGGAAAAGGATAAATTCATATATTGCTAAAGGGACTGAAAATTGGTGCAACCACTCTGGAAAGCAGTGTGGAGATTCCTCAAAAAACAAGGAACAGAATCACCAGTTGACCTGGTTATACCACTCCTTGGTATACATCCAAAAGATTTAAAATCAGCATACTACAGTGACAGAGCCACATCAGTGTTTATACAGCTCAATTCATGATAGCTAAACTATGGAACCAACCTAGTACCCTTCAAAAGATGAATGGATAAAGAAAGTGTGGTATATGTACATAATGAAATACTACTTAGCCATAAAAAAGAGTGACTTTATGACTTTTGCCAGTAAACAGATGGATCTGGAGACTGTCATGCTAAGTGAAATAAGCCAGTCCCCGAAACTCAAAGGTCAAATGTTCTCTCTGATATGTGGGTGCTAACATGCAACAAGGCGGCGGGGCGGGGGAGGGGGGGATAGAAGTTCAGTGGATTTAACAAAGGGGAATGAGGAAAGTGAAGAGGATAGTAAAAGGAAAGCCGGTGGAATGAATCTGACACAACTTTCCTATGTACATATATGAATACACCACAATGAATCTCTGCATCATGTACAACCACAAGACTGGGATCCTAATTAGAAAAAGAAATGCCTCATGTTTGTATAAATATGTCCAAATATACTCTGTCATATATGTCTAAAAAGAAGAAAATAAAAAATAAAAAGTCAAGCAATACAGGTAATATAAGGAAAAGTAAATAAAAATAAAATGTCCATCAATGGATGAAGTTCTATTGCATCCATTAAACTGGATGAGGAAGTTATAAAAATTTAATATTTTTTCTTAAATGTTAATAATATAGCAAAAACAAAGCAAAATCAGTAGAAAGGTTGGCATAGGAAGTGATAAAATATTAGAAATAGACAAATAGCAGAAGTGAAATATAGCTGGGTGTAGTGGCGCACGTCTACTGTAATCCAGCAGTTTGGGAGATTGAGGCAGAAGGATTACAAGTTCCAAGCTAGCCTCAGCAACCTAATGAGGCCCTGAGCAACTTAGCAAGACTCTGTCTCAAAATTCAAAAATTCAAAAAACAGGCTGGGGATATTGCTCAGTGATTAAGCATCCCTGCGTTTACTTCCTAATACCAAAAAGATAAAAATAAAAAAAAAAATTAAAAAGGAAGTGGAATATATGCTTAAAGATAAGGAAAATAGAAGAAAACAGATAATTAGGGAGTTATATTGGACATTCACAAACTTTTTGTAGAAATATAGAACAAAAAAATGAGAGGAGAAAAATATTAAATCCTACAAGAAAATCCTCACAAATGAAGGAAACAAATTTCCACATTATGTCCAGCACTGTGAAAAGATACCCACACAAAACTCAACAGTTGATTTTAGAACACTGGAGGATAAAAAGGAGACCCTAAAATCTTCTAAAGAAAAAAATACTGGTCTCATCAAATAATAAGACTTGTCAATAGAACACTGGAAATTTTGATGGGAAAGTAATCTAAACCTGTATAATTCTACAGCCACTGTCACTAATGGCATTTTCAGCCATGCAGTATCTCCAAAAGAAAAGAAGGCAATAAAATCACTGTTTCTCAACTACTAGAAGATTCAGCTCCACCAAACAAGGAATAAACCAAGAAATAAGAAGACAGGAGGAATCCAAGAAATAGGGTTTCCAACACAGAAGAAGAATAAGGGTACCTTCTGGGATGGTTGTGACAGAATAGATATCAACATGATACTGTGTAGCAAGCCTAGAGAGTACCAATCCAGGGTAGAACAGAAATATGTCTAACAGAAATGTCTCAAGGAGAAAATAAATAGGATGAGGAAAAGGTATAAGATTAATGACTTGGGGTACTCGAAAATATAATTAGAGGGGATTTACAGTTGTTGGAGGATTTAGGGTTGAATTTATGATAGGTATAGAGAAAATGAAATAAACAAAAGCAGTTTATTAAATCTAGGAAAAACAAAATATTGTATAAGAGAAATACAGTGATGGCATAATATTACAGCACAACTGCAAATAGTCATGTGAACATTAGATATTGATCTAAATAAAACAGGGCATAAATATGTTGAAAGGATGGGTAGAAAAATATAAGAAAGCTAAATCTTGGTCATCTAAATTAAGAAATCAAGATAATATCTAAAACTTTAAAAATACATGAAATAGGAAAAATGGCAGTATGTGTTATTTAGAAATAGGAAAGAACTAAAAAATGCACCACGGTTACTTTGGGGTGTGGAAACGATAGGTCTAGGCACTGCCATTTTTTCTAATCTTATTGTCCTGTTTGATTTTGATTTTTTGAAATGATGTACGTGTATTATATAGATTAATAAAATAAATTTTATCTAAGTTACCCAAGGGACTTCTTTATGTTAAAAACAGGATATAAATTATTTTCTTAATTCTGTGACTTCTTTTATAGAATTATTTGCACACATTCATAAATAAATACAGTAATGTATTATCCAGGTCATTCCTGCAGCCAGTGAAGAACAGCTTTTACTAGTGGAACTCGTTCGCTCAATCAGTGTCATGAGAGCAGAAACTGTTATCCAAACTGTGAAAGAAGTTTTAAAGCAACCTCCAGCCATAGCCAAGGACAAAGTAAGAAACTTTTTCTTTGCTTTTATTCATAATTCTTTTTCAGAAGTGATTCTGATAGGTAAGAATTTTTTGTTATATAGCAATGACCTTTTAGCTCTAATGCAAAGACGGCTGTATGTGACTGTTTTTTTAAAAAATACATATTTTGTTTAGTTGTAGATGAACACACACCTTTATTTTATTTTATTTATTTTTATGTAGTGCTGAGGATCAAACCCAGTGCCTCACCTCAGTGTGGTGCTAGGTAAGAGCTCCACCACTGAAGTACAACCCCCGCCCTGTATGTTACTACTTTATTTAAAAAAATTAATGGCTGAAATCACTGCTAGTCGGATCAGTCCTGTAGCCAGTATAGAGGAGTTAGCTGCTCATTTCTCCATACATACATCAAAAGCAGTCATAAACTGTGCAACCACATTCTTAGGAGAGATTTTTCTGGTTGTTTAAAGAACACAGAAACCAGAGCCCAAGGTTGCTTACCATTCTTTACAGCTTCCCTTTTGCTTTCTTTTCTAAATGAATCTTTCAGTTCTGTAAATTTCCCAAGTTTTGCCATAATCTTAGTTCTAGACAATGTCATTTCTTGTTCTTGGGCTTTGTAAGGGCTATAGAAAATGAATGGTCTCTCCACGTTGCTTTGTCTCTAATATAACATAAAAGTCTATGATTCAGGAAACTTACGTAATTTTCGACTTTTTCTGCTCTTTTTTCAAGCAATCCCAAGAGGTCACATTTTCATAGGAAGATTTGCCAACAACAAGTACTAGACTTTGAACTAAGCCAAAATAGCCATAATAACAATGCTTAAAAGAATTATTAAATATATCTGAAAATGTTGAATTCTTTATTTGCTTATTTTTGTAAACCTTTTTTGAATTGCCAAAGGCAAAAGGGTGTCTGTGTTTCTGACTAGTCAGTGTCCTTATGAGTCCCGCCCTACCCCCCTTTTTTTTGCCACAGTGCTACAGTGCTTCACACAAGCTAGGCAAGAACTATATCACTGCAATACATCTATAGCCCCCTTACTAACATTTTAATAATTTCCTGAGTATTCTGAAAGCACCTCTGGAGCATTTATTATAATTTTGTTTGCATGTGAAAGTTGATTTCAGCTTACTATTTTGAGCCAGATATTGGACTATACATGAAGGCTCTGAAAACAAAAACCAATTCAACCTCCATGACAAATGCTGCCCCCTTATTAAGTCCTGAATGGTGTGTATACTTGATTTTTCTTTATATAGCAAGAGGGAAACCTTTGAGGAAATAGAGGGGATGAAAAAAGATCAAGTGGATAATTGTCCGTAGACATTAATATCATTTTCTTGCCCATTACTAATTTTCTTTTTTTTTAAATTTTTTTAGTTGTAGATGGACACAATATCTTTTTTAAAAAAATATTTTTATTAGTTGTTGATGGATCTTTGTTTATTTATTTATATGTGGTGCCGAGAATCAAACCCAGTGCCTCCTCGCACATGCCAGGCAAGCGCTCTACCACTGAGCCATGACCCCAGCCCCTGGACACAATATCTTTATTTATTTTTATGTGGTGCTGAGGATCGAACCCAGTACCTCATGCATGCAAGGCAAGCGCTTTATCACTGAGCTACAATCCCAGCCCCCATTACTAATTTTCAAGAGCCGGTATATTCTTTCTATTGTATGCTTCACTTAGCGGTATCATTAATTTAATAGCTACATTTTAAGCTATTAAGAATTATCCCAGGGCTGAGATTGTGGTGCAGTGGTAGAGCGCTTGCCTCGCATGTGGGAGGCACTGGGTTCCATCCCCAGCACCTCATATAAACAAATGAGTAAATAAAGGTCAATCAACAACTAAAAAAAATTAAAAAATAAAATTAATCCAAATTTGCCAGGCACAGTGGCACATGCCTGAAATCCCAGCAACTTTGGAGGCTGAGGCAGGAAGATCGCAGGTTCAAAATCAGCCTCAGCAGATTAGCAAGTCACTTAGCAACTCAGCAAGACCCTGCCTCTAAATAAAATATAAAAAAGAGCTGGGTATGTGGTTCAGTGGTTAAGAACCTCTGGGTTCAATCCCCGGTACCAAAAAAAAAAAAAGAAGAATGATCCCAAATTTGAACAGACTATACTAATTTAACAGATATGAATAGTAAAATAGACAAGTATACATTTAATTTAAAATCTCAACCTAATTCTGATAACACCACACTGAAGCTACTTAAAATGAAAACGGTTCTGATGCATTCAGAGTAATCATTTGAAAGTGACTGGTATAGCCGGGCACGGTGGCTCAAACCTGTAATCCCAGCACTTAGGGAGGCTGAGACAGGAGAATCGTGAGTTCAAAGCCAGCCTCAGCAATGGTGAGGTGCTAAGCAACTCAGTGAGACCCTGTCTCTACATAAAACACAAAAATTGGGCTGGGGATGTGGTTCAGTGGTCGAGTGCCCCTGAGTTCAATCTCCAGTACCAAAAAAAAAAAAAAAAAAGTATAGTGTCAATTCTTGATATATGGGAGGAAAACTTGAGCATATTTCCATTCCTTCCATTTATTTTCAACTTTTTAAATAGATCTTGAATGAATTTTCTCTATTAAATAAAAGAACATTGCATGTTTTTAGGATAAACTAGTATTTGATTTTGCTTTCTTTTAATTTTTTATTAAAAACTGGCAGTAAGATACAGAGTAGTTAACAACAATGAAAAAGCAAGGCAGCATTTTTCTTCACTATAAATTGATTTCTTTTGTTTATAGAAACATCTTTCTTTGGAAGTCTGCATGCTTCAGTTTTTCTATGCTTATATTCAAAGGTAAGATTACTGATGTGGATCTTTCCTTAAGGATGTGTAAAGGTTAGGAAATATAAAAGGAAAGTCACCTGAATTCTTTTTTCTTTCCCCGAAACTAAAGAACAAATGCTAAAAACAGAAACATTGCATTTGTATATATTAATAGATATTGTGGATATCCTAATGATCCAGCCATGAAAATTTGAATATATTAATAGATATTGTGGGTATCCTAATGACCCAGCCATGAAAATCCTAAAGTCAAAAGACCTAAGAGTTTTAAAGAAAACTGAATGTTAAAACAGTAATTTGTAAGAAAATCATTTAAATATCAGTGAAAAGCTGAAGCTACTCTTGAGATCATGCTTATTGCCATTGAATTGATTATTACTTCGATGTAGGTAAACATGTAGCAATCCAATCTGCTTTTTAAGGGTTTTTTTTAAATATTAGGAATAACATGAAAGTATCTTCTTGTTTGATGTTCCATTTTGCATTTAGCTGACCCCTGAATAGAAGTTAGTAGTTTTGAATTTTGGTAAAGTTCTTACTTAGGAGCTCGAGTCTTAATTCTCCCTCTTTGGATAATTATTCCATTTTAATAATGAAATTCGTAGTCCACTTTTGATTTATTACTAACATTTATAAAGTTAGGTTATTTAGAGTTTTTAAATTGATTGTGGCTTAGAGCAAGGACTTTCTAAAATATCAATTTAGATAATGGAAAGGTGTTAATGTTAGAGCTAGAATGAAACAAAAATCATCTTAATTTCTTTACAGACGAGAGACTGGTGTTCAGGATAGATTGACAGCCCTCCATAACATGAGGTGGAAACTTATAGGTGAAGGAGAAAGACCTAACATAAGAGCGAAATCTATCAGGGTGTCAGTAATTAAACTGAAAATTATTGCAGTTGTATTTTACTTTTGAGAGTCCATGAGATAAGAGATTTCTGTAGCCAAATTTCTATATTAAGAAATCGCACCAAGTATTCCAGATGTGCTTAGTTTTCTTCTTAAATATTTTTAATAGAATATGTGAAGCTTTTAGGAATTTTGTTTTATCCTAGTCTATAAGAATTTAGAATGTTTCAGAGACACTAGTAGAAAAATGTGTTAGACTTCAGGAAGATATAAATAAAATTGAAGTTTACTGTGGCTTTTTATATATACAAACTACATTTATCTTGCAGAATTCCAGTGCCCAATTTAGTGGATAGCTGGGCATCACTGCTGATTCTTCTAAAAGACTCTATACAACTGAGTCTTCCAGCCCCAGGGCAGTTTCTCATACTTGGGTAAGTAATTTTACTTAAAAAAAAAAAGTTTCTGAAGGGCGAGAGATGTAGTAGAATGTGTTATTTTGAAAAAAAGTATAATGCTTATTGTCCTCATTGCTGAATAACAGATGTTTTGGGTGACCATGTAGTGTCTCTACCTACTCAAAGGATTTTCAAGCTGCAGAACTAGATGTATAGGCCTGTAAAAAGGAGAGGAAGGGAGGGAACAATGTGTGTTTACACATACACAAGCTATGAATGCCCTAGAATAAAATTTTTACAACACTACTTGGAAGAAGTATGGGATTGGAAAGAGGAGAGAGGTGAGTAGCAAGGCTGAATGGGAACTTCAGAGGATGGGCATTTGGGATGGATGCTGAAATTTGTAGTCATGGAAACTCATTTTCTGTTTGTGTCTTAGAGTTTACTGATATCTATTATCAATTTGTATGATTGTTGGATAAATGCCAGTCACCCTTACTTAATAGCAAGCATCATCATGTCATGGACAGTATCTTTTTCATTCACCATTATTCTTAGTTCATAATGGGTCCCTAATAAACACTTGCTTAGTACATAGATGTGGTAAGAGCAGAAGCCTTTATGTAGACAGGAAGGGAAAGGTATACTGTAGCAAGCAGTGTACAGGCAGTGGAATAGTGGGACTTTAGTGTGAGTGACAGAGGAGATGTGAGCCAGATAGGGAAAGACCTTGAATTTTATTTTAAGTAATTTGGTCTTAGGTAGGGGATGGAACTGACTACAGGTTTTGAGGAGGAGCATGACTCTGGAAATTACTAAGTAGGATTAGATTGGGGGGGGGAGTTTGGGCTAGGAATTATTTTTCAAGTGAGAGGTGAGGAGATTGTGAACTATTGATGATGAGATTCAAAGAACAAGACAAAGAAGGAAAAGAGGCCAGCAAAGGAGATAGAAAAGGAAATATCAGAAAATTAGAAAAAAGCTAGGTTTATTCAGTGTTTCAAGATCAAAGGTAGATTAAAAGTAACCTTCAGAAAGGTAAGAACACTAAGGATTTGTGAATGATAATGTTTATATGATTTGGAAATTAATACATTCTAGTCACTGTAATATCCACCACAATCCATGTAGTGATAATGAGTTGGAAAAATGAGCACAGACTATTAGGTGAGAAATATTTCAATGAAATTCTTCCAAATTAAACAAATGCATTAATTCCCTGCATGGCATCTGAATTTGTAGAATAATTGAAATTAAGTACAGTTTAAAATATGGAGGTTTTTCCACCTCTGGCAGATTAGACTGCAAAAGGCTTGTGCATCCTTTTATCATAACCCCAGAGAAACTTAGAGATAGTTAAATTTACAGTTCTATCACTTGTACACCAGAAACCCTACCCCTTGGATAGGCAGAATCAATATTGTCAAAATGGCCATACTACCCAAAGCACTATACAGATTCAATGTGATTCCAATTAAAATCCCAACATCATTCTTTATAGAAATAGAAAAAGCAATCAACTGGTTAGTATCTCATTGTATTAATGTGCTACAATTTATCTCCTCTACTGATGCTGAACACATTTGGGTTCCCTTAATTTTCTTGGCTCTAACAAGTAATGCTGCTGTCACCACCACTGTATGTGGCTTTATTCATTTATATATGCCACATCACTGTATGTGGCATATATTCATTTTGATTGAGTCATAGAAAATATATATATGCATTCATGAAATATTTAAAATAGTAAATGAGACCACAAATCCCCTTACTGAAATAAATTAGATTTCATCATTTTCTTTAGACTAACATTTTTTGTTTTGTTTTTATGGCCCTTTTAGAGTTCTGAATGAGTTCATTATGAAAAATCCCAGTTTGGAAAATAAAAAAGACCAAAGAGACCTTCAGGTATGGCATCTTGAATTCAGAGCTATTGCCAAAACTGTTTCTTAATGTTATCTACTTGATAATAGAAAGGTCTATAAGATCACCTGTGAAGTTTCTTCCAATTCTGAATATTCTATAAAAGCCATCAATGTTTATTGTAAAATATCTATTGTCAGAAAATAAAAAACTACAAAAGTTCACATACATATAATACCTATATGTATATGCACATGTCTACATATATAATGGTTCTTCTTTGTTTCCTTAGGATGTGACTCATAAAATAGTGGATGCTATTGGTGCAATTGCTGGTTCCTCTCTGGAACAAACAACATGGCTACGTCGAAATCTGGAAGTTAAGCCTTCTCCCAAAATAATGGTGGATGGAACCAATTTGGAATCTGATGTTGAAGGTATTGCTCTCAGACTTTTACGTATATTATCTGTAGGTATATATATTCACTAAGAAGTCATTTCAGTTAGCACATAAGTACCATATACTAATCCCATTTCTCATTATTAGCAGGTAGTTTTTTTCAGTGGAAAAATACTAACCAGTATCTTTACCTGTCTTTTCTCTTACTTAGATATGTTATCACCTGCAATGGAAACCTCAAACATAACTCCTTCTGTGTATAGTGTCCATGCTTTGACTTTACTCTCTGAGGTAATCATTGTCAAGTTTTTTCACATGAACTCTCAAGCAAACAGTAATTGAATATTAACAAGTAATCCTTTTAACAAAGTTTTTAATTTGAAATTTTATATTTGTAATTTTTAGTTTTGATCTTATAGAAATCGCTGTATAGACTGAATAATTGTAAGATTTTGACCTTATCTGTATTTGGATTATTTTATTCAACATTAGTGATGTTGCTTCCCTTCCCCCATGAGGTTGCTTTAGATGTTGCTTCCTCTGGAGAGAGGATGCACTATTTTTTTAAAGTATCTTTTTTAAGAAAAGTGTTTTCATGCCCCCACTGTGGTGAGGAAGTGGGTGGAGGTAGTATAATGTTTCCACTAGTATGTATTTTACTGGTTAGTAAACATTTTCATATATATTCTGTCAAGCTGTTTTTATCTGTTATACAGCTGTGTATGTTATTTTTGTTTTCCCTTTACAGATGTGAACACTGACCTTTAAAAACATGAGTACATTTTGACTAAGTCTATTATAACTATTGATAGATGTAACTATTATTTCTGTTGTAACTATTGACAGAGCTGGAACTTGAGCAGTCCAGCTTCTTTGTTTGGGTTTTCCAAGCCTCCTTTTAACTGACTCAGAAGAAAAGGAGTTTCTAGTCCTAAATTCACTGTTTACTCACTGTCACATTAGAAGGTTCTTGAACTCTTTTTTTATACTTACCCACCTCTACTGGAAATAGCAAAATCTGTCCATATTGATATCCTACAGCTATAATGGACCCCAAAAATCAGGTTGTGGCAGAAACCTCTAATATAAAAATGATTTAAGGAGATCTCATTAGATTTTTCTGATTTTAAGGTATCTAGGTTTTCTTTTGCTTCTAGATGATGTTTCAGCTCACAGATTATTTCCTTATGTTTTATAGGTTTTAGCTCATCTTTTAGATATGGTTTTCTATAGTGATGAAAAGGAGCGAGTTATTCCTTTACTTGTAAACATTATGCATTATGTTGTGCCCTATCTCCGAAATCACAGGTACTGTTTTTATTTTTATAAATAGAATTAAATTAGTTCATAATCTTAGAAAAAAGTTCTGTTCTCCTCCTGTCATGTTTGGAATTAACCACAAGATGACATTCTTACCTTGTATTATTTTTAAAAATTTTATTAATGTATTTTTTTCTTATGGTGCTATTTTGTGTCCTCTTGTCATTATTGTCTTGGGTAAATGTGAGCAATAACGTAATTTAATATGATTAAAATTAAAACATAGAGATTAAGATATTCTTTCTTTCTTATAGTGCGCATAATGCCCCTAGTTATCGAGCCTGTGTCCAGCTGCTCAGCAGTCTCAGTGGGTATCAGTACACACGGAGAGCTTGGAAAAAAGAAGCCTTTGATCTCTTTATGGATCCCAGTTTCTTTCAGATGGATGCTTCTTGTGTGAATCAGTATGTCATCCTCTTGCTTTCATTCAACATGATAATGCATCTCACAATCTATTGAAGTCAGTTACTATCCTAGTTAGAATGCTTTACTGATAACAAGAACAAAATCTTAATTACATATCATAATTTTTATCTTTTGCAGTTGGAGAGCAATTATGGATAATCTGATGACACATGATAAGACAACATTTAGAGATTTAATGAGTGAGTATTGTGAGGTAACAACTGAAGCAGTATCTTTCCTGTCTGTATGTGCTTCATTCTCACTATTTACTTGCTGATTCCTGGAAACTAGTGAATTAGCTCTTTTTCAAGCTGTATATAGTGTCCTATGGAAATATAATGTTAAAACTTAGGACAACTTACCTTTTGAGGCAACTAGTGACAGAAAGGGACTATGTCTAATTTGGTTTTAAATTGTGCACAGCATAGTGCTTGGCATTTAACAGGCATTCAATAAATATTGAATGAATGAAAGTGTCGCAGTTGATGAGACAGAGAAAGGCAGACAACTGAATCCAAACCTCTGAGACAGGTAAACCTATAGGGCTCTGTTATCTCCTCTGAAGGAACAGAGTGGGGGCCAAGGTCAGAATCACCCTCTACTCAGTCTTAACTGTTTTTATGTATTAGAGTTCTACTTTGTATTTCTTTTGAGGAAAAAAAAAGTTCTTTGAATTTTTAAACTATGAAAGTTACTAAATGAACTTTAATAGCAGTGAGATTTTATGAGTCTGGAAGATTTTGTGTAAATTCTTTAGCCCAAGCTATCTATGGTTTTCTCCTCTGGAAAAGGGGCACCATATTGTCTCTTCTCTCATCCTCATAGACTTGTTCTAAGTTTCAAATTCACCTATTCAACAAATATAAATTTATTAAACAACAATGGGCCAAGCATTATGCTAACCTTAATAAGGTTTTTAAAATTATTTCAGGGAGTAAGAAATTGTGAAGGCAATAAAATAGGGACCATGTATGATAGATTTTAAATAATAGCTAAAGAACTCATATGTATGAAATTAAAGAAACCAAACATGCAAAGGCCTAAAGACAGGATATTCCAGGTATATGGAACAAAAATTGCAAAAGCCTTTGGGTAGGAACAAACTTGGTAAATTCATGTAACAATAAGCAAGACATCATGGCTGCAGTAGTGTAAGTCAGGGATGAGTAACTAAACATGAGGAAGGAGAGGTGGGTAAGCCAGGATAGGCCATGATGGAAATTATTCTTTGAACTAATACAAAGGATTTAAGCAGATGGCATAAAATTTAAAGGACTTTGTAAAATGGTATTATTAGTGATTTTACCTTCTAAAATCCATAGTTTTAAATTTTCTTGTGTCTATATATGACAGTTTTTCCTACTTGGTCTTCAGGCATGTGTATATTGGATCTGCCAGCTCTTCTGTGCCAGAGTGGTCCCAAATTCTTTACCTCAAGTAAATGCCACAGAACATCTCTCCACTGTAAAAAACAAATAACAATCATTTTTTCTCAGTTGACTAGATGTCTTTTCCTAATCTCTCTCATCTGTTTTTTTTTGTTTTGTTTTGTTTGGTTTTGGTTTTTTTGCAGCTCGTGTAGCTGTAGCTCAAAGCAGTTCACTTAATCTCTTTGCAAACAGAGATGTGGAGCTAGAACAGAGAGCCATGCTTCTCAAAAGACTTGCATTTGCTATTTTTAGCAGTGAAATTGACCAGTACCAGAAATATCTTCCAGATATACAAGGTAAGTAATCAAAACCCTTTATTTTCTCTACCTTTTGAACTATCTTTTGTTGTTATTATTGTTCTTGTTGTTCTTCCTTAGAAAATACTTTTCCTAAGTTGTAATTTGGGTGAAATATACAAAGTTTAGGTTGACAGGGAACATTATGTAAATAGAAATTTTTATACTGAAATAACAAAAATTATTTCTAGTATCTAAAAACAACAAACACTGCATTTGTGAGGATTGCCTAAATATGGTCTCAATTTTATTGTTTGGATATTGATTGTTAAAAATTTTTCAAATTTCTTAGGAGTTAATATTTGAGTATAAGCTATGACTGTTTCACCTCAGGCAGGCATGTTGGCATTTTTTCATTATGGACAACATCGTGTCCACCCTTAAGGAGGGCATGGAATATAGGCAAAGCCAGGAAATTGCAGCTAGAAGTAACATTTAGAGGTTTATAATTTTAAGCCTGTATTGAAGGCTATAAAAGGGCTTTGATAACCTTCATGAAATGCATTTAGTGACCTTCTATGTCAAAAAGGATAGCAGTCCACTTATCACCCCATGCCACCAAATAGAGCCACAATGGGGACCAACTTCACCCATGGCAGAATTACTTGCTGCCCAAATCAGTGTACTCTGCAGCTTCTAGCCTGAAGAGTTAACATAGTTGTCATCTCCCTAGTGAGATTTCTCTCTTCTCCCAGAAGACAAATGATTTCTTTTTTCCTAACCTTTTATGCCTAATTTCACATATGCAATATTCACACTGTTCTTTGATTTCCGTTTTTAAGTCATCTACATCAGTGTTGACTCAGTGTGGTTCATGTACCAGTGCCGCAGTCTCTTACTCTATCTATAATTAGAACTAATGTTTTAAACTTTTATTTGCTATTTGACATAATTTATTGGATTAAATAATAAAACAATAGTCATATTTTGTATATCTGGATTTATTTTTCTAGTAATTTTGTTACTATTTATGAAAGTATCAATCTGCAACAGATTACAATTTTTTTTAAAAGCAGTTCTTTACCACAGGTAGTTTGAGAAGTAATGGACCACACAGAAAATTTTATATGACGATAATTCAAATTATTTAGGCAGTGAAAATATACGGCATTTCTTTCTTTCAGAGAGATTGGTTGAGAGTCTTCGTTTGCCCCAGGTGCCAACTCTTCATTCTCAAGTGTTCCTGTTTTTCAGAGTGTTACTTTTAAGAATGTCTCCACAACATCTTACCTCACTCTGGCCTACCATGATCACAGAACTTGTGAGTTAATTTTAATTCAATCAGATTATAAATCTCAATTACAAAATCATGTGATTAGTTTCCATGACTTACTGGATAAACACTGATCTTGAAAAGAACTGAACTCAGTTAAACCAGTTACTGATAATGTTACAGTGGAAAATAGTGAAACAGGTCAGATTCTACTTCCTTGTAAGTTGAACTTTCAGTTGTATAATATAGATGTCTAGCAGCTTATGATAATCCCTACTTCATCTGACCTGATTTAGTGTTCACTCTCTTCTGTATATTTTTAACTTTGTTGTGGCCAACAGGTCTGGTGGTTCCCAACTGTAACAATGCCTCTAGCTATGGAGATGCTGAGTTGGGTTTTTGTGGACTAACATAAGGCATATATTCACTCTTCAAGAGCAGCACTTATCCCAGTTAAATTTGATTCACACAGACTTTCCCAAAGATTTCCTGCCCTCATTCCCAAACAGTAAAACCTTCCCATATCCCAGCTGTACCATTCAGTTCCCTCATCTTCATAGGAATGATTTGGGAGGTCAGGAAAGGAGGATGAGTAGAGCAAGGGAAACCTTTATCTCTGAAACCCACCTTTATAATTTCCCCACAGTTTGCCTTAATATATCTTTGCTCTTATTTTTTTTTTTTGCTTACTTGATTTTTGTTTTTTGAAATAACTGTAACTGTTCCAGAATCACAAAAGACAAAAGCCTGCTCTCATCTTACTAGACTCTGCTAAATGACTACCAAGCTCTGTGCAGCTAAATTTGCCATTTTCCTTTCAGAAACTATAATTTCCAACTTTTATTATAAAGTTTGTTTTTGTCATAATATAGCCTAAAGATAGTATGAAAAGATTATATATCCAGTTTAAATATACATTTATTTTGTTATTTTCAGGTACAGGTATTTTTATTGATGGAGCAGGAACTCACTGCCGATGAAGATATTTCACGGTAATATGTAATTTATTTCAATGTATTCTTACTAGTTTTTATTATCCTAAAATTACCCATAGTGTTGCTTAACAGCTAGGGAGTATAGATACTACTTTATCTGAATATTTTATATGATTGGTCCATTATTTAATTGAACATATAATGTAATTTTACTTAGTACTGAAACATGGTAGACCAAATTAAAACTATCAGCATTGACCTCTAGACACAAATTTAGTTCAGTGCAATACAATGTTGTTTCAGCTACATGAGCACCTTAATTTTGCTAAGTCATATCTGGTCCCTAAAACTTGTTACAGATAGCAAAACCTATTATGGCAGGTAATCTCTAACCAAGGTAGACACATGTTCAGATCTTCCAGAATGTTCCCAATTTGATGCCATATAATTTTTTTTTAGTAGAGGTAGTTTATTAATGTATGGCTAGTATTTTTATTTATACATAAATTTTTACAGATTTGTAAATTTAAAAAATATTTAAAACTCTTAAATATATTCTTAAGTGCTAAGTTAATGGAGTGCATTCTGTATTAATAACTGCATTCTTTATTATAGAAAGCTTCTCCCTATCTTTGCAGAAAGAAATTGAGTAGTAATAAAGTTTCTTGGTTATACAATTTGTAATTTTATATTTCCAAAGTGTAATGCAAGTTCTATCTTTACATTCTAAAAATTTAAAGAACAAAGGTGAATTTTTTGAGAACAGCAAAATTAATTAGTCATGACCAATAATTTAGCAATTATTGGTATACTTAATCAGGATGACTATGAAAAATATTACCTGGTACTTTAGATATTCTAGGAATTCCCAGTAGGCAAATGGGTCCAGCCTCTGACAGCACTGTCCCCTGCTTACAGGACCTCAGGCCCCTCTGTGGCTGGCCTGGAGACAACCTATACAGGAGGTAATGGCTTTTCTACTTCATATAACAGCCAGCGGTGGTTAAACCTCTATCTCTCTGCTTGCAAATTTCTGGATTTGGCTTTGGCATTGCCCTCTGAAAATCTTCCTCAGTTTCAGATGTAAGTAAAAGCAAGACTATTAAATGGGTATTTTAAAAATACATTTGCTTTGGTCATGGATATCTAAGACTAATTTTTTAAAATTTTGTGTAAGTTGGAATATTTTTTATTAAAATGTAATTCTTTTAGCAGGGCTGGGGCAGCAGTTATTAGAAGTATATGATTGATACAGATATATTAAGATTAACAGACCATCGGTCAACAAACTGAGTACCCTCCAGATGTCAGATAGAGGGTATATGACACAAGCTTCAAGTTCAATGGAGATGACACACAGTTCAGCACATGATGGATATTATGGTAGTACATGTGTAGGATGCTGTTAAGCTACCCAGCAGCAACCTCTCCAAGCTGTGATGTTCAGAACAGGCCCTAAAAGGAGTTTTAAACTCAGTGAAAAAGCAAAAGTTGAGAGAGGGAAGGAAGCACCTGTATGAAGACAGGCAGGAGCAGACCTGGTGTATCTGGGTGTTGAGCATAATGTTGAGAGAAAAGGTTGGTAAAGGACCCAATTATGTAAGGCTTTGTCATCTATTTTATAGAACGTGGACCTTTTCCTAAGGATACTGGGAAGCCACTGGCGCATTTTAGGTATTGTTATTAGGCTTATATTTTAGAAAGTTTACTTTGGCTGTAGAGTATAAAGAAAGGATTAGAGATGAGCAAGACTTTTATTTTAGATGGTAGTGAATTGAACTGAAAGGAGTTGGGGAAACCAATAAAATGCTCACCATGGCTTGTTTGTAAGTGCTCAAATATATTTAATTATGGTTTTTCACATAATTTTTTCCCATCAAAAATGTTTACATTGAAAAGTTTTTAAATAACAGATTTTTTTCTATCAGCGTAACTAAGATAACTTGAGAGTGTATGAAGAAGATCAAACATTTGTATCAAGCATTATGTTGTATTACATTATTTTGGAATGGAAAAACAATAGGATAAATTTCAACATGCTTAATCCTCCAAAAATTGCTTACTTTTCATTAAACTCTATAGTAGGAACTATAAATTATTTTTAGATTAATTCCAGTTCTTTTAACTTTTTTTTTCCATTCGAAAACCATATGCATTTACTTCTTGATGAACTTTAGTGGTTGGGTATCTGTTAAGTTGCAGTGAATCCTACAAGAAGTTCAGAAAAGGATACTAAGAATTGTAGGAAAGCATCTAAAATTAACTAGATACAAATTCACAAAAATGATAGAAACTCTGTTCTTTGGTGCTCTAGGAAGAATATCAAGAACTATATACTTATCTTCCATAAAAAGAACCAAAATGAGTTTATCCTTTTTTGGGGAGGGCAGGTACCAGGGATTAAACTCAGTGGTACTCGACCACTGAGCCATATCCCAGTCCTATTTTTGTATTTTATTTACAGACAAGGTCTCACTGAGTTGCTTAGCACCTCACTTTTTCTGAGGCTGGCTTTGAACTCACGATCCTCCTGTCTCAGCCTCCTGAGCCACTGGGATTACAGGTTTGCACCACTGTGCCCAGCTGAGTTTATCCTCTTTACTTGTCAGGATGTTATTACTCCAAAAGGAAGGAAAACAAGGCTGGGTGTGCAGCTCTGGGAGAGCATGTGCTTCCCATGCACAAGGCCCTGGATTCAGTCTCCAGCACCAAAAGAAAAAGAATGGCTTCTAAACACAGAATGGCTATATTCATAAGAGAAAGTTCAATTAAAATTATCTGTAACCATCAGAATGGTAAAAATCTAAAAGTTGCTTTCTTTTTACCCTTAACATCAGATATATTCTTGTTGGAAATATACATCAATATTATCCAGTTGTTCTCCAAAGAGGTTATTTATCAAAATTTTATATGCTCACTTTAAGCCAGCAATTCTGCTACATGTAGAGATTTATCCTGCCACTCACAGGAGATGCATAAAGTAATTGTTATATGCGGGTAACCATTATAGCACTTTTAGAATTCCAAGAAATTGGACAATCTAGGAAACTGGTAAATCAGTACCTCCCAATACTATAATACTATGTAGCTTTAGGAATAATGGACCTTAATGTGATCTGGAATGGTCTCCAGGATATATACTTAGGTCAAAACAAGCAGCAATCATGTCTGTTTTGTTTTAAGGGGAGATAAGTTGGTTGCATGAACATGTGCTCTTTCATGAATAAACTCTGGACTAAAATAAAACTGGCTACACCAATAGATTCTAGGATGGGAGAGAGACTACCTCTATTTTTGGCATGCCCTTTTATATGTGAATTGTTCCCTTGTCAGACATTAATTTTACTTATTAAAGACAAAAATAAGAAAAAAAATGGAAGGATGAATGAAGTCCTACTTAGATTTTTCTTAACTTCTTTCAGTTCTTTGCCCCCTTACTGTGTAAGTTAGAGAACATTTAGCAATTGTATGTTGGAAAAATCAAGTCTTTTGTCAAAGTGTTAACAGTACAAAGAGATAATAAGTTACAAAAACCCAATTTCCTTTTAACAACTATTAGCTAATAAGAAACGTGTTGAGTACTTTCCTTTGTGCTCGTGAAAATTGTGATGAGCACTTTTCAGGTTTACATATCTTTATTTATCCCTCACAACCCTGAGATACTTAATACTATATTAAATGATATAGAAAAGGCTCAGAGAGGTTAAGAAATACCCCGGGTGGGGCTGAGATTGTGGCTCAGTGATAGAGCGCTTGCCTCGCATGCCTGGGGCCATGGGTTCAATCCTTAGCACCACATAAAAATAAATAAATAAAATAAAGATATGGTATCCATCTACAACTAAAAAATAAATTAAAAAAATTAAAAATAACCCAGGTGACAGGGTTACTAGTGGCACAGTTGGCATTTGAATCTTTGTAAGTAGCTGGATCATGATCTACAAAAATTATGTTGCCTCATCTTAGATGCTCAAAGTTTGTCCTACAAAGAATGTTGATATCATTCTTCCATACACAGGTACCGATGGGCCTTTATTCCAGAGGCCTCAGATGATTCAGGTTTGGAAGTCAGAAGGCAGGGCATACATCAACGAGAATTTAAACCATATGTGGTACGACTAGCAAAACTTCTTCGGAAAAGGGCAAAGGTATTAAATTATTTTTGTTGCTCTGTTATGTAAATACATGTTGTATTTGTATTATCATATTACATTAACTACTATTTGTTACATATTAACTAACTACTGCATTTGTGAGGCACTTATTAAATTATTTCCTGGGAAACTGAGGACATTATCAAGTTGAGCTACTTTGAAAACAAGTAATTTTGAGAATTAATCTCCATAAGCCTAGTATTCACAAACATTTAAAATATACATTGAAGGGATCTTAAAGGAACATTTGGTTATCATTATTTGTGTGCACACGTGTGTGTGTGTGTGTGGTGCTGCTGGGTGAAATCCAGGGCCTCATCCATGCTAGACAAAGCTTCTATTACTGAGCTACATTCCAAGCCCACACATTAATTTTTTAAAAGAGAAGAAAAGGAAGCCTTTTGTACGTTAATAACATATAGATTAAAATGTTTTCTCCTCAAAAAAGAATAAAAATCTTAGAACCATGCATGTAAGTACTTAGCACTCCAGTTCTATAAGGATATATCCAGTATTCATTTTAATGCTATGAGAAGCAGAAAGATATGAGCTGATTAAGAAAAAAATGCAATACTAAAAGGGATTTGTAGAATAAATGTAAGATTGACTTCAAGAAGAACCAGTAAGTATGTGTGTAGATTATACATAAGTTTAATACATTGACAGGATTAATTCAAAACTCAGTTAGTTGGAACTTGATCAGATTAATTAGGGGAATAATCACTAATATTTTTCCTCTATTCATATGAAGTAAAAATGTAGATGCTTAGAATTTGTTCAATGTTTTTCTAGTTTTGATTATGACCAAAAGACATGCATTCCATATCCTGACCCAGTCTAGCTACATAACAGAATCTAAAGTTTCTCACAAAAAAACTTTGCCTTTAAAATGAAATATTTTCTTCCACATAGTTCCTGTTGTTGATACTGTGTTCCATTTTAATAACTGTCAAGACCCCACCCCCAGTTTTTAAAACACTGCTTAAAATTGGACTACCTCTAATATAAAGCATCCACTTAGAGAAATTGCTCAAGGTGAAAAGTGGGAATGTATCTACAACATTATAAGTAAAGTGTAGGAAGATTTATAAAATCTATGTCATGTCTTATGTACTTACATCTTTCAGTATGCATCAGGTTAATTTCTAAGCACACTCAGAAATGAGCATGCCAGCTTCTGCAGACGAGTATTGAAGCTGGCAAGCTCATTATTGGGCCTTTGTTATTAATATTTTTTTTACATTCAATTTTTTTAAAAAATAAACTGCAAAATTTTGGGATAATCTAGGTTATTTTGTGAGACCTGGTTTGCAGTATCTGTTTTGAGTGCTCAGAAATTGCCAGGCCCTGTGGAGTCCCCTAACCAGGCAGCAGTTCTTAAACTAAAGTCCATATACTATAGAAGCAGAATGGAGGAAAGTGATCTTAAAAGGGTTCACTTGAAGGACATGAAGAACTTGATCACAGTTGCTTCTTTAGGAGCTAAATAAAAGGATGAAAATATGAATGAAAATTGGAGCCAGAGTTTAGGACAGGAGTTACTTTTACTTTGATATTATAGGGTTTGAAAAAATAATCATGACAAATCTATATGACCCCAGGCATGTGCCCTATTCTTCCTTCATCTCATTAGTAATGAGAAGATTTACTAAGACACCCTCCATTACCTAAAGGATAAGTATGAGTCTTTTGCCCAAAACCTGTCCTACACAATAAGGTAACTACTTTGATTGAAAAGCATCTTCCCATCCAAATCCCTTTAAACAGGGTCTTCATGGCCACGCATATGTTTCACTGGAACAAAGGCTATGAGTTCTCCTCTTTCCTTCCACAGGACAAGGAGGAGGACTTTAAAACAGTGATTTTGGAGGGATTGGAGATGGCCAAGCATCAGGTGAGGGTGGCTGTTTGATGCTTGTGATATGGCAGCAAGAACTGCCATATCTGGACCAAACAGTGAAACATAAACCCAGGTCTGGATTTCAACAAGTGTAAGAGAGGTAAACAGGAAGGAAGTCTTTCTCTATTGGTAGACTGATGAAGTCAAAGGAGAAATAATTTGGATGAAAACAGGTTTGATTTAATATTGAGGACAAGATAAAGTGATCTTGTCATTTTGATTAAAAACAGCAGAAACACTGAAACAAGTGTTCTTGGTAAAGAGCAAAGTAAAAAAAATTCTCTCTTAAAGGCATATCCTCATAGAAATATAAGTGAAAGGTTGCACCATCATTCATTTGCATTTAGAAATTAGCTACATAAAAGGTACAAGCATGGTATTCATTTTCCTTCAAGATAATTTCATCTCTATAACACCCTTTGATTATCATTGAATTAGTTTGATTTAGTGGACTAGAGGTGGTGTGGTCAATAGTTGAATAAGGATAGTCAGTGATGTGAAAATCAGTCATAGGACTCTCATTAAAGCCAATATCATAGTTAAGAGAATGGAAGATGCTTTTGTATATTCTGTCATGTAGATCAGAGGTTAAATAATTGCAAGAAATAAAATGTGATAGGTGGTTTTTGTCATTGTTTTTATTTTTTCAGCCACAGATGAAGAACTAAATGGTCTTTTCTTATTTGCTTTTGGAGTCTTATGTTTTAAATGTTTTCCTTAAAATTTTACCTTCCAAAAAGCAAACAGGGCTGTGGTATAGCTCAGTGGTAGAATGAACATTTAGCCTATACAAGGTCCCTGGGTTCATTTCCAACACCACCAAAACAAAATTAAAAACAAACAAATCTTGACATCACACATAATAAGCTGGATTCTGCATCTGCTTTCTCCACTAGGAAACTGATGATACTAAAATATTAATTAGGTAAACAACAGAAGTTTCTCAGCAGTATCTGATCTTAGAAAGGAAACTTTATTTGTGAATGAATATGACAAGCTGTACTTTTTCCTAAGTCTCAAAAATTGTTTTTTTATATCTAGCCCATTGTTTTATTTTCATTACAATTTTGTCCAAATTTAAATATTTTCAGATCATTCGTATCTTTTCATCTATATAGACTGATGTCTGTAGCTGTTTGTATAATTTAATTAGCTTCTTAAACTAGCTTAATACAGAAACTACTGGTGTTTACACTTAGTTGACAGTTTTCACATATATTCTCATTTGACTTCCCATTTTATCAGTGAGAAACCTTTATGTATCTTACCCAAGTATGTAACACAAAGTAAATGGCAGAGCCAGGGCACTAACCCAGTCCCTTTGACTGAAGATCCAACTTTCCTTTCCTCCCAAGAAATGATAGCATTGTCTCTCCTGAGGGATCCCTTCCTTCCTGGGTACTGCAGTACTAACAGTAATTATTCACTTCTGTACCCTACTACCATCTTGTGGCAAGTTTAAGTTATTTAGTTAAAAGGGAATTAACTGATTTACTAATGGTGAAATGCATAAAGTTCTATGCCCCTTTCTTAATTCTTTTTTATAATCATTTTGTGACCTAGTCCTTGGTTATGTTAGTGAGAATGCAAAAATCTAAGAGCTTTTTGAGTATATGCAAAGCATACCATAAGCTTTTATATTTGACCTGCCCTGTCTAAAATCATTTCTATTAAACTTAGCTGTGCATTCTATTGGAAAATAAAACTACAAGAGGGGTGTTAGATGGCACTAAAAGGCCTCAGAAGCAAGGGTTTTAAACTTTGCTGTTTAAGTCCTTTTAATTTTTCTAACAATTTCAATTTTATTTTCTGCAGAAAAATCCAGAGGAAGATAACTCAGGGAGAACACTGGGTTGGGAGCCGGGGCACTTGCTGCTTACCATCTGCACCGTGCGCAGTATGGAACAGCTCCTGCCATTCTTCAATGTCCTCAGCCAAGTCTTCAACAGCAAAGTCACAAGTCGGTGTGGAGGACACTCAGGGAGCCCCATCCTCTACTCAAACACCTTCCCTACTACGGATATGAAACTGGAGAACCACAAACCATTTTCCAGCAAAGCCAGGCAAAAAATAGAAGAGATGGTAGAAAAGGATTTTCTGGAAGGAGTGATAAAAACTTGAGCACCACCAGTGGTTCCATTTAGTTTAAATGTAAATGTAATTATTTAAAACAGACACATTGCTCTGAGTTGTATAGTCTTTTTTTCTTTTTCTTTTTTGTATGTAACAAAACACATTTCAGGTTGTATTTAATTTAAAATTTGTAAATAAGAGCTAATGTCTGGATGTGACCTGAATCAAGTTTAAATATTGTTGGCTCATATTGATTATGGTGCCTATGAGAGATCTATATATACATATACAGTCCATTGTTTTATTGTCCTGAGTTGTCTTAAATCTGCAAAATACACACTGCACATTTTTTCTATTGGTTTGAGGCTCAGTTTAATTTAGATTGGGGACTTTTTCCTATCTGTTACTAATCATGTTCTAGTATTTGAATGGTATCATTTTGCCATCAGTGGCTTGGCGACATACTAGATTTGGTTCTCTTCACATGCCTTCACTAACAGCATGAAGAATAACTGAAGGCTGGACCCTATAGCCTCAGAAAGACAGCACAGGCCCCACCACCTCTCAATTCCTGATACTGCTAAGCGGACAGGTAAGTCCTCTCATGTTTACTAAGATCTCCCATGGAAAATCTGGTTGTATAAAATCTTTTCCACCCTCCCTATTTTTAATCAAGGATGGCAAATTCTGCAAAACAACATCTTAGTTAAGGCAAAGACATCACAAGAAGGTGGTAATAAGATTTAATTTTTTCAGCAACCTACATGAATTATTCCTGTCATACACTGCAAAATTAATGATTAAATCATATTTATGCCCTAATATTTTTACATTAGTGAGACTGAATTTCTCAAGAATTTTTCTGGTAGTGTTTAAGAAAAAAATCTAGAAACAATCCAGTAAGGTACATCATAAACATTATGATTATAAATGTCTTGATACTGCCATTATTGACAGTTTTGTTAAAACTTTTAAAAAATCCAGTCTCTGAGAATATAAAAATTATCTTCAGAAACCTGGTTGGGGTCTTTCTCCAACTCCTCCAGCCAGCTGAAACACTGCCAAACTCACTTCATGTGCGAGGTTATCAGCACTTTCCTGCAAATTACATGAAAGGAGGTAAGAAAGACATGGCATCTACCATATGTTAGTTGCCATTCTAGGGGAGGGTGCTTCCTGATTTTGTTTCACTAGCATATTCAAATGAAAACTTCTTTTCTCATCTTTCAGTAACAAATTCCAAGGCACTTAGATAAATGGAAAGCAAGTCAAAGTCATCTAAATAAGGTAAGTTTTCAGTTAATTACTTCAGGATGTAAAATTAGTTATTCCAAAACTTAATATTAAGTCGATAAAACCTAGTCCCCTTAACAAGTAAGAAAGCCATAGTTAGCCTAAGAGAAATAACTCTTACAACTCAGTTGCCCTCTCTCCTCACCCATAAAGGCTTTTCTTTCACTGTATTCCAAGACAGCCTATGCTTCTGTTTAAAAATAACAACACAGGTCTTATATAAGTTAACTGGAAATGCCTCCATCTGAGTCCCTCTTCAACCCAGTGTACTTTGCCTGGTTATAAAGACACTTTTATCAAGGTCTTAAGGTGACAGACAAGATGGTGTATGTGAAGAAGGCAAATTATGTAATTCCAGACCATGGGACTTGACCCCATCTGGAAAATAGCAGAGGCAAAGAATAAGGTTGTCATTTAAAGGAAACATTTAAAAAGCAAGTTAAGAACTCAAATGATGATTAGTACCAATTGGTTTGGAAATACTACAAAGACCACAAAGCTGGCAGTTTATAAAAAATCACAGGATTATATTTTTTAAGAGAACAAAAGAATAATCTAAGCTGAGCAAATGCCTGAAATCCCAGCTACTTGAGAGGCTGAGGCAGGATGATTGCAAGTTTAAGGCCAGCCTCAGCAAGACCTTTGTCTCAAAAAATAAAAATTTATTTATGTAGCTCAGTGGTAGAAGATACTTGGATTCAATCCCCAGTACCAAAAAAAAAAAAAGGATTATCTACTTCACAGTGCATAATATTCACATGTATTAAACCAAGGGTTTAACACTTATTCCTTTTTCCATTAGAAATATAACACTTTCAAGAAGTCTACAATAAATTGAAAGAAAAATATTTGGGGAGCTAGAACAAGAGGCTATAAAAATCTGTTCAACTATATCACTACTACTCATGATAATTTTATAGTCAATATAATTCTAAAAGGCTCTATAAACAAATCTCAAAGACATAACAATTATCAGTGAGATTCCAAATACTACTGGTTTTCTCTCTCCTCATATTGTTTCCCCACTTTCCCCTACGTTATTAGGCTCTCATTCAAATTTTTTCAATAGAACTATATCCCAGCTTACTTGTGAATCTGCTTCTGCATACACTCGGATGACATCTTCTGTACCAGAGGGCCGGACAAATGCTCTGGAGAGCCTGTACTTCTTCACCAGGTCATTAATTGCCTCCTGTAGTCCAGGTGGTGTAACTGCTTGTCTTTCAGCATCTGTGGTGCTAATTACTTTCCTGTCAGCAACCTAGGCACAAACATTTCATATTTGTTATACTCCTTTTCAGAAGCATAGCCTATTCAACATAATTCCCACCAGAAGAATTTCTCCAAGGTCAGAATTATTAATTTCAACATCTGTACAACTTCTCTCTTCAAAGAATTACCTTTGATCTCAAGCTACCACTAAAATAATGGCCAGTAAATACTGAATGACTTAATCCTATATCATACCTTGGATTCCAATGTAATCATTTGATCAAATGATTTAAGAGGGCTGTGAAAAGAATCTCGCTTTAAATATGCCAAATACAAATTTGAGTAATCAAGAGCCATTTCTGTGCTTTTGTATCTCTGTCTTTCAAAAATTCTACTAGACAGTGTATAGACTGGTATAAAGCTACATACAAATCTAATAGCAATTTATCTGAAATGACTTTTAAAAGTTCTGAGCCCACAGATTCTGTTTCTCAGCATCTACTCTCACGTATTCTGTGAACCAAAATAATGCAGAGGAAATATTTTCACTTCAAATGACAAGCTATAAAATATGGGGGATATACAGAATGTACAGAGCAATAGCAGAAATCTGTTGAAGCTCATAATTTTGTTTTCTCTTCATTTAACTTTTCCATATTAAAAAGTGATGCACAGGCACACATAATAAAGTTGGAAACCAAAGACTTCTCAGTGTTATTCTGTAATTTTTAAAGATGTGAGAAAATACAGAAATATAGTTAGATATTATAAGGGCCTATTTTCTAAGAAATGTGTATGGATATTTTTATATAGCAAGATTTGGAATAACTTAGTTAATAAAAGTCATGCTTCTCAGACCTTAACTTTGAGTTGTCTATTTGGAAGATCAGTGTAGAGAGCATCCCACTGTTGTATAGTCAGGCTCTTCAAAGCCAGGATTGCCTCAATCACCAGCATGTCAGCAATAGCATCACCAGCTGCCTGCAAGATTGGGAAACAACACAGAAGAAACCACTCTTAACACAAGCAAATCTTGCTTGTGAATGTTCACCACCATAGAAAACCAGGCATAGTGTCCTGTGCTTGTCTTCATGCTGCATTATCATCTAGAGTATGGATAAAGATGTCCATGGAAGGTAATTAAAGGTATACAAAGAATATTGAAACTAACTCATAAGAAATTTGCCTTTTGTGTTCTCACTTATGAAATGAAAATAGACAGGATAACTTAGGGTTTCAGCCTGACTCAAATTTTTCTTTATAGCTAGATCCCTTTGAGATCAATGGAAAGCATCATGGTAAAATAGACAAAATGAACTCTGGTATAAGATACAACCGAAACTTCTGAAGAAACAAGCTTTTGTTTCTTCATTTATAAAATGGAAATTATAATAACCACTTTTCCTTAATTATGCAAGACACTCACATGTTAGTTCCATCACTAATGAACTTCCCTGTCTCAATTATTACTCTTCCATAGTATGCTCCACCATAATGTCAACTACATGAGCAACACAGATGTCTTCTGTCAAAGAATTATTTTACTGGTTTAAAAATTAGCAGCTTGCATACTATTGCTGAATTCAACAAATCAGGGGGAAGCATATAAAAAAAATTGTCACTCCATTTCTGTGTAAATCTCAACTGTACATGCCATCACCAGTCCAAATCGTCTTCACTTTATTACACATTGTCTTGTCCATCTTCCAAATAACGTTAAGGTAACCAAAATCCCACAATCCCATCAATTCTGACCTGGTTAAACAAGTCAATGATGTTTCTAAGAATCTTAGCAGCTTTTCCTTTTTTATCTTCTAATTCTCTTGCGAGTTGGTTTATCTTCTCTTCAACAGCTTTACTAAACAGTGCCTGCAGGAAAAGCATATGGAATCAATCACAAACCCCATCCAGGCCACAGTCAGAAGTAGTATCATGCTAACTAAATAACATCACTGTAAGTGAATCTGGAGAAATTACAGGGGAAAATACATGTCAGCTTATATATGAAATTAATATAAGATCAAATCAAAACCTAAAGGATATTAATAGGGGAAAAGTTTGTGGATGATAAAACTGGTTATCAGGCTGGGAATGTAACTCAGTGGTAGAGCCCCTACCTAACATGTGAAGCCCTGGTTCAATTCCCAGCACTGCAAAAAAAAAAAAGTGGGGGAGGGGAGGTTGTATTATAAAACTTAAACAGCTGTTTAAGAAGATAATACCACCTTAACAAAAGATGAATACATAAACATGAATACATAAACATTCATTGTTTTCCCCTCTACCAGCTAAAGCAATGCATGCTACTTAATCCTGCCTATATCCTTTAAAGGATATCTGAGCTAAGCATTATTAGAAAAAAGGCTCATTTATCACAAAATGGCAGATTATGTCATAGCTATTACATTAAACATGTTCAAGATTCCTGTTATTTTGAAAGTCTACCCATTTTCATAGCCCTCAAGAAGCCCAATACTGAGGAGGAGTAACACACTATACTCAAGTTGTTGATAAGATACATGCTGATCACCTGTTTTACAGGAACTCAGCCATGCCCATTCATTTATACTATAGAAACAGACCTGAGCAGTTCCTACAGACCTTATGGCCTGCAATACTGAAAATATTTACTACCTACCCATAACCATTTATCAACCTCTGCAATAGATCACTGAAGTTTTATCTAAATAATTGCATTTTGGAGGAACATATTTTTCTCATTCTTTTCCTCCAGAAGGCAACTTTGAATTAATGAGGGAAATGACTGCACCTAGATTCAAATTTTCTGTTTGCTACCTCAAATTCAGTCAGGCTTTTAAAAAAATCCTGTGCCTTAGGAATCTAAAACCCACTATAAAATGGTGAATTTTATGGTATGTGAATTTTGTCACAATTTTTCAAAATATTATTTCTGCTAAGCCATAAAAACAGGCATGATGGCACACACCTGTGATCCTAGCAACTTTGGAGGATGAGGCAGAAGACTTGTAAGTTTGAGGCCTCCCTGGCCTATTTAGTGAGACCTTGTCTCAAAAATTAAAGTGCTGGAAGTATAGCTCAGAGGTAGAACACCCCTGGGTTCAAAATCTCCAGTAGCCTGCACAAAACACCATTAAAACTAAACTCGGGACTGAGGCTATAGCTCAGTGGTAGAGCCCTTGCCTTGCATGTGTGAGGCACTGGGTTCGATCCACAGCACCACATAAAAATATACAAATAAAGATACTGTGTCCATCTATAACTAAAAACATTTTAAAAAAATACTAAACTCATTTCCTCAAATTATAACTTTGAACTCATCACAGCTACTGAAATTTTCCCTCCTATGGCTAGTGAAAGGAAAATGTAAAGATAATCTGCTTATAAGAAAATGAAGTACTGCATATTGTTTATTATTAAAACAAATTAGTGTATCTCTCCATAAAAGATAATCTAAAAGAGAACCAATTTCACAACACTTGAAAATATATACGTACCAAATAATCTTATGACCTCCATCTAGTCATTTCAACAAAGTAGATTATCAGCTATTACTACCCAGATACAACTTTCCCATTATAAAGAAAAGTACCAGCTAAGGCCAGATGTGATCTTTGAGAACTTACTGTTCCATGCCCATTTGCTTCAAAATAAACTCCAATGTCAAACTCTTGAGCCTTGTGGTGCAGATGTTTTACACCAGTTTTAGTGCAGTAAACAGGTACCTATAATACACACATGTAAGGATAAAGCTGAGTCAATAAATGTTTATTGCATACCTACTATTCCAGGGATACAACAGGGAACAAAACTTGGACTTTAGTAAGGAAGATAATTAAGCATTAAAGTACAAAACAGCGTCACTATGGGGGAGTGAAGGCACTAGAACCTTATAGTCAAGGGAAAAGCAAAGTGAGAAAGCTGAGGGTCTCCTAAAAGATTGCAAGTAGGGGCACTATGTGATCTAACTGATTTAGGAAACTATTTAAGCTACAGTATGGAGAATGGCTTATAGCAGAGGTTTGCAAGCTTCTCCTGTAAAGGGCTACATAGTAAATATTTTAGGCTTAGTAGGACATAATGTCTCTCAAAACTATTCAATTCTGCCACTTTAGTGCAAAAGCAGCCAGACACCATACAAATGTACAAGATTGTATTCCAATAAAATTTTACTTACAAACAGTAGCAAACTAGATTTGGTCCTCAGGCCAACTCCTGGCTTAAGGTTAAGAAACAGGATTGGTTAGGAGGTTTCCAGGACCAATCCGAGTAAGAAATCATAGTGGCTGGACTAGCAACAATGGATAGGGATGCCATGAGTGAGGATTTAAGAATGGTGGAAGAGGGCTGGGATTGTGGCTCAGCGGTAGAGCACTTGCCTCGCATGCGTGAGGCCCTGGGTTTGATCCTCAGCACCACATACAAAGCAATAAAACAAACATTGTGTCCATCTACAACTAAGAAAAAATTAAAAAAAAAAAAAAAAAAAAAAGAATGGTGGAAGAACTGACCAGAGCAAAACTACAAGAGACATCAAGTAATATCCACATTTGTCTTTGCAGAGGTCAGGAATGGTGAGGCTAAAAATATTTAATCCAAAACAGTAAGTTGAAAAGTAAGTTTCTGATGTGTATTCAGTTTTATAACAAGGTACCTTACCTTTAAGAAATTTTTAGGACAAAAATTGAGAATTAAAATATGATTGTATAAAACATAATGTTATTGTCAACACTCTGCATATACTACAGTTGTTCCATAAGATTATGTCACCCAGTGACATTGTAGCCATCTTAGTTTGCATTAAGTGCACTCAACATATTTGCCCAATGGCAAAATTGCCTAATGACACACTGACAAATTTTCTCAGAACATATCCCCATCCTTAAGCAACTAACCTAAGTACTAAGAATCCCTGAAAGGCAGGCAGCTAGGCCCTAGATGAAGTTTACTGTAACCACATATTTAAATCAGGTCATGAACTAGCAGCATCCACTTTGTTTTGCCCATCCATCATATCTTTTAAAAAAATAAATTCACATGAAAATTCACATTCCACTTAAAGAATCTGAGTAAAGCTAACAACTGTTGGCCTAGGCACACTTCTAGTCCTTAGCCACCTGCTGTGCACATTCACTTCACCTATCCAGATCCTACCAGAATTTGAAATGGGTAACACAAAATTTAGAAAATTATTATTTTAGCTAGTGAGAACAAGGGTAATGGCAATAGCCTTCCAATTCTGGCCATGAATCCCCCTACCTCTTAGAGTACATAGTATGGTACAGAGGGTGCCATGATGTAGATATTGAGGAAATAATTAGAAACAAGATCAATCAACCCTGTCAAAAAAGTATAAGGAAACAGTTTCATTAAGGCTCTTTTATGCTCACATCTACAGGCAAGTTGCTAAGGAGACTGCAGAGACAAAGCTTACCCTCTAATATAGCTAAACAGAGACATTCCATTTCTGTTGCCATAAAAGGTGACAAAGAGTACAACTAGGCACTGTCCTTGAACATGTCCACTAAGAGCCCAATTTTAGCAACAACTTCATTTAGTATAGCCAGAATTCTGGTCACCTTGATATCTGATCAAAGTCCTCATTCCCTGCCATTCTCTAGAAGATGTCTGGTCATCTTGGCCAACCTATATGAAGAATCTCATTTAGCCAGAATATTCCCCTTTACCCATGTTTCCTCTCAGTAAATTTCCCTCTTCTGACCACCACTACCACTCCACACACATACCCTTTTCCTTAGCTATAAAATAACCACTTTTCCCTGTTGTATTTGGAGTTGACCTCAATCTCTCTTTTCCAATGCACAACTCATCATAGCAGTCTCTGAGCAGTCCCTCCACAGTACTGAATAAAATTTGCCTTAATCATTTTAAGAAGTGTCATGAATAATTTTTCATTAATATTAGTCTTCAAATAGGAGTAATACCATTTGTCATGCAGAGGTCATCATAAATTTATCTAGTAATTAGCCATTTGTATTGGCCAACTGCCTTTATCCAAAGGGATAATTAAACTGCTTCTGAGAGGAAGGGGAAGTACTAGAGACTGAATTAGAACAAATTATATTCCATGCTTTTAGAGTTATATCAAAATGAATTCTATTGTCATATATAACTAAAAAGAATCAAAAAATAAATAAAAGCTATTTTCTCTCTCTATGACAAATAGTTACAACTTGGAGCCAGAGACCTAAGTTAAACTCTGTAAGATTAGGGGCAGAAGTGCTGTCTTCCTTAAAGGTTTTTTTGGAGGTGTCTCTAAGCCCTTAAGAAAAGTATTACTGATTATAAAATTGGCTTATTTAGCCTTTAAAAAGATTTACAATCATTTCAAAGGGGCAGAGAAAGAATTTACAAGTTTTCAAAACTAAAGGACAGGGCTGGAGTTGTAGTTCAGTGGTAGAGTGCTTGCCAAGCATGTGTGAGGCACTGGGTTCAATTCTCAGCACCACATATAAATAAATAAAATAAAGGTCCATCAACAACTAAAAAAAAACCAAAAAACTAAAAAACTAAAGGACATGCTCTGAGATGAGAAGTAGAGAAAGTCTCTCTCCTTCATGCACTACAATGTGTTCACTTTCATGAGGACATTATTTTCCTTACAGAAATAGCTTACAGCATAATTAAGAAACTACCAGAAAATGAAAATGGCTCAATACCTTCATAACTTCTTCAAGATACCGTGTTGAACTTCCATTTGCATATGCAGTTTGTACAACCCCAACATTCAAATTTTCTCCAATCTAGATAAAAATTATAATTCAAGATCAAAAGTGTAGTTTACAAAAGCAAACACAATGAGAATTCTAAAATTATCAGCCATTTCAACTATATCAATAAATGACTTACTGAAATTTTACATGTATACCAGGAAAAAACCCTCAATATTTGTCAGCATTACTTAAAGGCAATCATCTTTAAAGAAGTTTGTGATCTCTTGATCTCTACTTCTTTAAATTTTTAATAGAGTATGTACTAAGTTCTTAAAATATACTTTTCCAGATTATATCTTAAACTTAGCCTGAAAGAGATTTCCAAAAGGGGGGCAGAGATCTCACACATTACTAAGCTTATTGTAATCATAGTAAACAAATCTCAGATGACATTTTCTGTTGGAATTTGGGGCTTTAAGGCTAATTGGTAGAATTCTCACTAATGTGTCAGTCATGAAGAAACCAAAACTTCATAATCTCATAAAGCTTCAAATCATAAATCCTAAGTTATACAAGGAAGAAAAGAGTAACTTCAGGTTCCAAAACCAATGACTCAATATTGAAATACTATAATTATCCTATTTTTTTTTTGTAATTTTTGGCCACATACATAAGGAACTTGCTGTAAATTGTGCCTCTGAGACATGCGAATGACTGACACAGAACTACTTCTGGTTTTTTAGGGCAGCCCATTCCCTATCATACCTCCAACAGGAGCTCTTTAAGGAAACTGCTAATTAATGTTGCAATCTTGTCTCCGTCTATGAGATGAAAGTGACCATCAGCATCACAGTAGTAATATACAATTCTGTCTGCATCTCCATCAAAGGAACAGCATCTTTCATTAAACTTTATTTCCATTCCTAGCAAACAGAATGATTTAATATGCATTTCAGTCTAAGAAATGGGAATGAAACACAACATAAAAATAAGTTTGGGGTTTTTCTCTTACACTAGCAACTACATAAACTTTTTTCAATAAAGCATGAGTAGAACTGGCCTTATATGTTATAACATGTCCACTATAAATTTTCCACAAGATGTTTTAAATTATCCTTATAAATTAAAATAAAACTTTTTAAATGGTGTCCAGTTTATTGGTAGTTTTTAGAGGTAAAATTCTTTCAAAGCACATTGGAAAAGGAACAAAGTCTATTTATGCTGAACTTGATATAATACTAAAATTCCATTTTGTAAGCCAGTTGGTTTGGCTAGACAGGTTTCTCATTTAATTTTTTTGAAAGCTACAAGATTTCTGAATGTAATTTATCCAGTACTGTGCTGTCCTTTACATATTTTTTTAAAAAATCAGTAATAGATGAGGTATATGCTTTGACAGTTCTAAAAGAAGTTTTTATTTTTTCACACCACCACCACCAAGATACACTATTAAGGCAAAGAATTATTATCTATGAGAAAACTGGCTGGTGAAATTTACATAAAGTTACTGGAAGTTCAGCAACTGTCCCATCAAATTTATTAGAAAATCTGACTGTTCCTTAGCCATGATAGCAGCAGAGTGACAAAGCCAGCATGAGGCAGCTCCAAAGTAAAAGGATTTGCCAGGAGTGTGATAAAAGGTTACCTACAGGACACAACGTAGGCTTCAGGAAAGCCAGGGCTACAGTTTTGTGCATACTATGGTCCCAGTAGAGCTTGGCCCAGGATTCAGTATATGGACAAATGAGTGGTACAGAACTGAAGCATCAGTACAGTCAAAATAAGCAATTCAGTGAAAAGGGGATCAAATGGATTGACTAAATTGAAATTTCAAATGCTTACTACAGTGAGGCAGAATAAATGAACAAGTGCCACAACTACATGAAATTTGTGGAGTTCAAGAATGAATGTCCTATTTAAAGGGGTAACAATACATTAATGACATGTGAATACACATTTTGTGATTTTGGAAAACAGATGATACAGAATCCAATATTTAAAAGAAATCACTGAATTTCTAAACAGTGGTAACTAATGCAATTTAACATGTGGGTAAAGAAACAGCAGAATAAGCAAAACACATCTGCAAGCCATGTTTAGCCTACAGTAGGCTAATACTTTAGGATCTGTAATGAAGATAAATCTATACCTCTATACTGCAGCTACAATCTAAAAAACTATCTTCCTCCTAACCTGCCCACTGTGGAAAACACTGAGTCCAAGGACAATTACACAAGGAGTGTTACCTTCCCTTTCCATAGTGTATCTAATGCAGACAAAATGAAAGGTAATGCTACTTACTATTGCTACCATTAGATCAATGATTCTCAAACTGTGGTTAACAGCCCAGCACTTTCGTCAAAGCCTGGAAACATGACAGAAATGCAAATTTCTATCCTAAGCAAACCTACCCTAGATGCAGCAAATAGAAACTCAGGAATGGGGCCCAGAAATCTATGTGCTAACAAAAAGATTCTAATGTGCGCTGATTTTTGAGAACCATTGCTCTAAAATGGCACTCTCTGGCTATGCTTTCCCCACCAGATTTCTATAGACTCTGAGCAGTGGCATGACTTACAGGCAAAGAGAGCAGACCATGTTTTGAATGGCAATGACAAGTAAGATGATTCATAAATGTCCAAAAGTGGCAGAGCCAGGACCAGCTGCACATTTTGGGAGGGTACTGACAATTGAACCCCAGAGGCAATTTACAACTGAGCTAAATCTCTAGCCCTTCTCATTTTTTATTTTGAGATAGGGTCTAGCTATGTTGTCTGCAGTCTCACTAACTTGCTGAGGCTGGCCTCAAACTTGTAATCCTCCTGCCTCAGGCTCCCTAGTTGTTGAGATAACAAGTGTGTGCCATCAGCACCCTACAACTACATGATTCTTAATCCAAGTGGCCACCTTGGTTTGTAAGTAAGATTGGCTCCAGTTCTAAAAACAAATTTCACAGCCCTATTACTACATACCCTGTGGAGGTTTCTGATGGCTTTTCACAAAGTCAGCCCCACATAAATGATTAAGCTTCCCTTTGGTCCCATCATTAAACAGTTGAACTGACAGTCCCTGTGAGAAGTAGTGTTCCATTTCTTTCAGTTTCAAAGCCCCTATGCCATTTGCACAGTCAACCTTAAGTGATCTATATTCATCTCCACTGCAGGAAGCCTGGAAGGTAAAAAGACACATGGAAAAAATTTTCAAGGTACAAAATTAAAAGTGAAATATAAAGCATACATACATATATGACCAAACATACTCCATTAGTTCCATTATTTCTGTTTACTCATCTATTTTAACCAAGGAAACTGAAGTAAAATACATTCAGATGAAAACTGAAAAGCCAAGTAAAATTTAAAAACACCCTAGATGCTAGAATAGGTTCACTGATTGAACAACTTATAGAAATGGAGCTTTATTAGAATTTAGCCTGAGTAAGGGTCCCCTAAAAATAGTCTATATTATATAACAGTCTCAGTCAAATGTGAGAATGAGTATATAGATGAAAGAATAGTAATAACATCTGTATCATTCTCTTCACAGCACATATCATTAGCAGGCTTATTTTGTTTTGATTTTTTAAATTGTCAGTATCCTTTGCCACACATCCTCACCCCAAAATAGAAGTTTTATATTTTGCTTTGCTTTCATTAACTATGCCTCACAATGCCATTAACTTAGTATTTGTTGATCAAATGAATCATTCCCCTCAAATGTTTCCAAGTTTAACAAGCTTATATGCCTAGAAGAAAATCTTTCCCAATAGTACTACTTCCTTAATTTCTCAAATACTAAGCCAACAACACCCACACTAAGATCAACTTCATCTCCATAAATGCTTATAACTATAAACAAGAACCCCATATTTTCTCCCTCCGTGATATCAAAATGAACTATGTGCCTTGCCAAGCAAATATCAACACATGGTTAGAAGGACACACAGACTTGTGGAGCCCTAGAAAGAAGATAGAGATAAGCCACATTTGGGGAAAAGAAAAGGTGCCAAAATGTCATTTGTTTCACTGATCATGTAATTCAGTTGTTTAACTTCTAAGCATGTTCAAGAGATTTTTTTTTTACCAGTTTGGCAAGTTCCACAAAAGCCTTGGAGAGTTTCTGGTAGTAACCTTCTATGGTTGCCATTCCATACTGGCCACCGGTATTTCGACAACATACCATGTAGTGCAGCTGGGGTGTTGTTAACAAGCCATAATCTGAATACAAAAAATAATTCACATTTCTTAATAAAGAAAAAAAGTTTACATGCATTTACACTGTAAGACAAGGTGACAAATCCCTTTTAAAACATCATCTCAGAAAACAGAAAAAGACTAACTTTCAAATTAATCAGACACATAAATATCCATTAAAATCATTACAACACTCCACATATTCAATTCTAAAAGAATTGCAAACTACTGTTAGTAGCAAAAATAATAATATTAATTTAGAATAGACAGGTAACAACATAAATATAAAACAATGTAGAAAAGTCATAATTGAGCTATTTCCAATAATAATGCAAAATGAATAATCCAGATGAACCATCCTCCTAAAAACCACCAAAACTGCTAGATTTAAAAAGAGAGAAATCCCTTTTTAAAAAGAATTGCAACACTGGTGAGTTTCATATTTATCAAGGCACAATCTACACGGAGGCAGACACTCCAAGATCTGAGCTAAGGGTAACTGGTTTTGCTTTGAGGGCATTCCTCTAAAGTAGAAATGGAGTTATGGGCTGCAGTGCAAAAAAAGCCAATGCCGCTTTAAGATAAGGACCCCAGCAGAAGACCAGACCCTCATGAGGTTGAAAGCCCAATGAACTATATATTCACTGCAACGGTGAGTCAGAAGTGAATCCAAGTCCCCACTCTCAGGACAAATGTTTTGACAGTGAGCAGAGGAAACCCATCTCTCAAGACCTATCAAAAACACAGGTCCTTGCAGAGAGTTCCAGTCCAAATGCACATCACCACAGGAATCTAAAACCTGTCATGAATGAATTTAAAGCAGACCCAGCCAGGCAATGCTCCCAGGTACCCAACAGAAGGAAACACTAAACTTTGCCAGGGGACTATTCCCTTCATCATAAATCTTAAAAATGTCCCATAAATAATTTTGCAAGAAAAACAGGTGCCAGTCAAAATAGCTAAACTCACACATACAAAAAGCACCATGAACAAGAAATATGAGAAATGTAACAGGAGAGATGGACCAGTAATCAACACATACATTCAGTCACTACATCTGTCCACAAACTTGAAACTTGAAACCCAAGAGTTTGTAATGGGGGCCAAAAAGGAGTAATTTAAGTTCCTCAGCCCTGCAGTTATACAAGAAAAATGGCATTTCATTAAAGCAACCTTGGCTCTGATATAAGGAGGAGGTAGGAGAGCTCAAAAATAAGGGATAACAGCCTACACTAATTAAGTGGAAGTATGTAAAGAGAGGAAACCATTATTCCAAAAGACATGCCAAGGGAGAAAATGAGGATTTTGTAACCAATATTAAAATTACCAAATAAACATTTACTAAATGACTATTACATATACACAATAAAAGGATCATCATCTACTCAATTGATCAAGCTCAAAGTCGTTTTCCACAGCTTTAACCTCATCACATATCCCCAAATCCTTTGAACTGTATATGAATTCCAAAATTTTCTATTTCTCATGGTTTTATCATGAAATACTGCATGTCCAAGAGTAGTCTTAGCTGGTTTCTATTCCTTCCTTACAACTTTCCTGTTTCTTCTTGATATAACAGCAAATGGGCTGGTTTAAAATAAGTGATCACATTGTTCTCTTGCACAAAATCCTTCAATTCAAAATCCTTCAGTAGAGTTCTAGTGTACATGGAATACAACTCAAATCCTTGCCATGACCTATAAGGCCTGGAATATTTTGGTCTCTGCTTACCTCCCCAACCTTATCTTCTGCTAGCTTCTCTCATGCTCCCCACACTCCAACTACATTAGGTGTTCCCAAAATACATACACTAAAGGAAGAAATAAGAGGGAAGTTTAATAAAAACCACTCAAATTTTTCTAGACTAAGACACTTGGACAGTGACGAGTCCAGACATTGAATGAGAATGCCAAAAAGGTCAACCATTTGGGGGATGGCAGAGAACAGATTTTGGGGCAGGGTAAATCCAAGATGGGGCAGACAACCTAAGTGAAGACATCACTCAGACCTGAGCTTTTGATCTTGCAAGTAATAGCCTGTCAGTGAGTCAGGGAATGTCCTTGATGAACCACAACCAAAATTTCTATATTTGTTTTAATCAAACAAAAGCACATCATGTAATATAAGTGTTGTATATTGAAACTATTCTTTCAGCTATACACACAACCACACATCCATGTATCATGTGACACAAAATGGGTTCAGTGAAAGAGACTATTGGAAGGTTGTTGAAAGCAAGTCATCAAAAATGTTATATAAATAAATAAATAAATGAATAAAGGTAGCTGGAGCTATGGCGAGAGAGATGACATTCAGAAACTACAGAGAATCAAAGAGAAAGCTGACCCCTTATCAAGAGACAGAAAAGGAACCAGCAGAGAGATCAATAAAGAATGTGACCAAGTGAGCCAAGCAAGTAGAAGCTTAAAAAAAGAGCAAGTTTTAACAGTGTGGAAAACTACAAACACATCAACAGAAATAAAAACTTTTTTAAAAATATTTTTTAGTTGTAGATGGACACAATACCTTTATTTATCTATTTTTCTGTGGTGCTGAGGATCAAACCCAGTGTCTCATGCATGCAAGGCAAGCGCTCTACCACTGAGCCATAATCCCAGCCCCAAAATGAAAACTTTAAAATAAAAATTTCTTAGTTATTTTTAGGTCACAGACCCCAGTGGGTATATGACAAACAGTATGGTATCTTCTCCCCAGACAAAACACGTAACACCATGTGCCCTGTCAAAAAGGCCACAGGGTCCCTACAGCTTAATAAGTCACCCTATGGGGGCCCCAGCTTAAGAATCTCTGCTTTGTTATTCATCCAATTTGATACTCAATTCAAATAAGTGTGGGATAAGACATTTCTCTGGGGAGATGAGGAAAGGGGTTCACCTGCAGCAGGCTAAGGAATGACTAGAAAATGAGCAGAGGTGAGCAAAGTAGCTCACGGAAAAGCTAGATTAACTGAGAGGGAAAAAAACAAAAAAGGAACCCAGTAGATGCTTGAGGGCGTTCTAAAAGTCGAGAGAGAACTTTGTTTTTTAATGACAAAGATCTGATGCTAGGAAAATATTTACCTCAAAGCTCAGTGGAATCCTTACTCACAACAGGTGCAACTGACAGGAGAAGAGAAGCCCTGCCTACATTGTGCTGCACTTAATTTTCTGATAAACCAGGAGGTTTATCACGATTATATACAGGCCAAAGATATTTTCCATCACTAATTGACAGGTAACAGGGAATACTTAAAACTGACAAAATGGGCTTCTTCATGTAACTTCAAAGGTTTTTACATCAGGAAATTCAGCCTTGCTAAAATAAAGTAAGTTGTATTAGGTCAATATTTCCTACCTATAATATTCTATAGTACTTGCAGGTTAAAAATACACACACACACACACACCCTCCCAAGTGACCTGATACAATTAATCCTCAAAAAATTATATCTAGAGGCAGTGCCTAGAGAAGCATTTTGGGGAGTTCTTGCTCTGCTTGACCCTCTATACACTGTGTCATACACGAAATGAACATAATAAAAACATGTTCTTAAAGAGCCAGAAAAAAGTAATAAAAAATGCCTGCTGAGAAAAACATCTGGAAGATTATTTTTAAAGTATTTTATATCCAGGAGTTGATTTTTTACTTTTATTGTTCATCAAACTTTAAATACATATTAATTTTAGAATTTTAAAAATATTTAAAGATTTATAACTTAGAATAGCTACATACCATGGACTAGACCTCCTAGAACAGTCACACCATCTATTACAGATTGTGAAAGTTTCTCACTGCTGGGCCTAGGAAAGAAAAGGAAGAAAACAACATGATCCCACCCTGAAACCAACAAGAGTTGCTGATTATGAAAGCAAATGCAGAAATTACTTCTACCAATTTCTAAATAATTAGTTCACTGTATTTGAACTGAAAGCTAGAGAGATATGGATAAATTATAGGCATTTTCCAGTAGCCTTCCCAATTTGTTGGAAAAATTTTGGCCTTTAAATGAAGTTGGAAGATAGATATAAAGGATGCCCTAACTACACCATATTCAATACCTTTCCAGTTGACTATAGCAATACTTGTTAACAGCAACAATATTGAAAGCATACACAGTATCAGAGATTTTATCTATAACCTATGTTATCATTGGTTCAAAAATAGCATTTTCTCACTCAAGTTCACTGGGAAACAGAAACGGACATGATTTTCTACATACACATTCAGCAGCTTTTGTCCTGTTTTACAAAAACATGTTATTTTGTTGGGTATTAAACTACCCAGGATATAGAACCCCTATTTTTCATTTTATAAAGTCAGAATAAATCATCTGAAAACAAGGCATATCATCATATAGTTGCTGTGTAGAAAAAGAGGTAATATTTAAATCAGTAAACTGGTAAGAGCCATATATATATGGGATGGCTTCACTACGGATATGATTTACTTTAGGATATAAATCATTCAACTATTCCTCTGCTATCTATAAATCTACAATCAGCATTATTTGCAAAATCCTTTGGTAACAGAAAGAGTGAAAAACAAAGTCCAAGCCATTGAGGAGACATTTCCTTTTGAAAAAATCTGTTTAAAACCAAATCTAAGGTGCTGAGGATACAGCTCAGTACTAGAGCACTTGCCTAGCATGCACAAGATCCTGAGTTAAATCCTTGGTACAAAAACAACCATCACTACCACCAAAAAAAAAAAAAAACCAAAACCAAAAAAAATCATCAAAGAACACTTTTAATCTAACATTTTACAAGAAGATATGTTTTTGTAAAGAAAGACAAAAGCTGAATATCACAAATATGTAGAAAATAATATAAACTGCTATTTTCCAATGAATTCCAGGGTAAGAAATGCTATAAGATCAGGTGTGCTGATTCTATAGGTGGAAAAAAACCTCAGGGACTCATTTATTACATGCTTCTCTCATTCCAGGCAACAGGTATTTGGCACACATTATTTCATTTAATTCTCACATAAATACTTTAACACAATAATTAGGTAATGGACCCAGCCTAGGTATCCATCAACAGATGAAATGAATAAAGAAAATGTGGTATATTTATGGAGTTTTATTCAACCACAAAGAATGAAATTATGTCATTTGTAGGAAAATGAATGGAACTTGAGAGCATAATGTTAAGCAAAATAAGACAGACTCATAAAGTCAACAGTTGTATGTTTTCTCTCACATGTGGAAGCTAGAGAAAATAAAGAAAAAAATTAAGGATCTCATGAAAAAAGAAGGGGGACCAGTAGAGCAGAGAAAGAGGACAAGGAGAGGAAGAAAAACGGAGGTAACTAGGGGTGAAAACTGACCAAATTATGTTATGTGCATGAACAAATATATTACAGTGAATCCCCCTATTACATGTAATTATAAAGCACCAATTTAAAAAAAAATTAAACACTGTGCCAGGATTATCATCAACATTTGATAGATGAGGAAATGGAAGCACCAAAAAATTAAGTAAACTGCTCAAACTGTGTTAGAGTTTGGTTTCAAAGGGTAGTTGAGATTCCAAAACCCAAGCTGCAGTCGTGACTTAGCTCCTGTGTCCTACTAAATAAAAAAGCCAGATGGCGGCGGGACACCCCTCAGGATAGTTCCACCTTACTGAATTCTTTTAATTTGTCTTGGTATTTTAACAGATGTAGTCATTAATATTGTATTCCCAAAGCTGCTTTGGCAAGGAACCCTTATTGTCACCTGGTATCTCTACCAATAACTATGAAAGCATCTTGTTGCAGATCCACAGCTTCTTTCTCACTGATGTCAATAAGCACTCTCTGCATATCTTCTTCTTCAGCATTTGCCAAACAAGTAGCATGTTCCTCCCAAGATGGCGCCAACATTTCACCCAGTGGATCAACCAATTTCACACCATTGTCTTCCTTAAAAGATAAACAAACAATAAGCCATCCATGCATACACATGAGGGTGAGATGACAAAGAAGTCTTGCTGTTTTCCAGCAGAAGACAGTGTTGGCTGAGCCACTTCACCTGTTATTACTTAATAATAATGCCAAGCAGCGGCAGGTGAGTTATATATGTTATCACATTAACTACCCATGACACATATCAATGTAATTATTAATCCTATTATTAGTTCAATCTTACAGAAAACAGATTCAAAGACGTTAAGTAATTTGCTTATGATCATACAGCTAATAAGTGTCAGCTGGTATTAAAATACCACATCTTTTTGACTTAACCATACAACTAACTACCAAAGCTTTTTTAAAACGCTGTTATCAGTGCATCAATTAACTGACTAGGGCACAGATGGAGCAAAACTAGGGTATTAGACTCAGTTCTCCCTGACTTTAGACTCCAAGAACGTAATAGCCAGCATATTGACCAGTGGGTGGTGCAAAACAACTCCCAATGCTGTTCAGCTCAAAATTCTGGAAAAAAATACACTTAGTTCAGAGTGAATGTCAACTGAGAGAAATAATTCAAGAGTTCTGAGAACTTCTACAGAACTTCAAGAGTTCTGAGTGCTTCTACAGTTAATATGAATTCATCGATCAACTATAGTGACTTCTACATTGATATTTACACATTTATAGTAATTACATATTTAGAGGTTAGATAAGCAATGTTTGAAGGGAAAGAGGTTACAATCCATCACTGAAATACATAGCTTCCATTTGTTGCTGATTTACTGCAAAGAGAAAAATTGCATGCCCTAGCAATCAAATACAAGCATATTATTCAAACCATGTATTAGAAGATTATAGGCAATATAAATATTTAAATTGTGTCAAAACTAACAGAGAGAAACAACCTAAGTATCCACTGACAGATGAAGGTTATGTAATATACACACACACACACACACACACACACATACATATATACACACACACACAAATATACACAATATTATTCAGCCTTTAAAAAGAAGAAAATCCTGTCATTGCAGCAACATGGACAAAAGTGGAGAACATTATGCTAAGTGAAACTAGCCAAGCAGAGAAAGAAAAATACTGCATGGTACCACTTATTATAGGGAATCTAAAAATGTTGAACTTGTAAAAACAGTAAATCATGATTTTGAGAGGCTGGGATGTGGGGTAAACAGGGAGATGTTGGTCAAAGAACATAAACTTGCAGTTATGAATAAGTTCTGGAGATCTAATGTGACATGGTGACTACAGTTAATAAGAATGCATTGTATACTTTAAATTCATTATGAATAGATCTCAAGTATTCTCATTACTAGAAGTAACTACGTGAAGTGATAAGTATATTAATTATCTTGAATGTGGTAGTCATTCCACAATGTAAACATAACCTAATATGACACTGCACAACTTATTAGTTGCTGCTTATACCTCAATAAAGCTGAAATAGAAAAATAATTGTGTCAGAAGGAACATTTTAATTAAAACTTTAACTGTCCTGAGGACTAGAATCTCATCAAAATTCTGCTCCAAGCTCACTTCACTTTTGGATTCCTGAACCCACTTGTTTGGCTCTTCATTTAAAATGGGAAATTATTTTTTTAAAAAAAAGGAATGTCTTAAAATTTTCAAAACATGTCTCTTCAAATGTTTGCTTTTAGCCGGGCATGGTGGCGCATGCCTGTAATCCCAGCACTTTGGGAGGCTGAGACAGGAGGATCCCAAGTTCAAAGCCAGCCACAGCAACAGCAAGGCGCTAAGCAACTCAGTTAGACCCTGTTTCTGCATAAAACACAAATTCGGGCTGGGGATGTGATTCAGTGGTCGAGTGCCCCCTGAGTTCAATCCCCGGTACCACACACACACACACACACACACACACGCACACAAAAGTTTGCTTTTCTCCATCTAACTGCATCTATTAAATTACTGCTAAGTTAATAGAGGTAACACTTTGTAATGACTGATACTGTCTTAACTCAAGTAAGGAAGGACATTGTTATTTCTCTAATATGGACACTTCCCAGAAAATGGTCTAATTTCATTCTCTCCACACCCTCTAATGGGCCTTGAGCCAAATGACCACTCCTAAGAATGAGTTGCTTCAAATCCAAAGGCACATTCCCAGAATTAGAATTTGTATTTTGGTCCAACTGCTCAGACACCATGGTTTAGTTCTGTTTGTTTGCTTTATCAGAGCACTAAATACATTACCTCAGGATTGTGTGATGCTGTGACCATGACTCCTATCGTGGATTTTGTCTGTTTTGACCTCAGGACAGCTAATAATCCCATGCGAAACATGATATGATCAAGATGTTCCGCCTTCGTTCGAAATCCAGCAGTCCCATATTGAAGGAGGAGTCCATTGGGCTTGGCATGTAACGCTGAGTGTTTTGCAATAGCACCTAAATCCATGTCTGCAAAATTAAGAAATATTTTTCAGATATAATAAGAAATCATTCAACAACCATTCACTGGAAAAACTAGCAACCCTCCACTTTTATGTATGACTTTAATATACCAATTTAACAAGTAAATAAATGGAAGACAGACCAGTAGAATATAGGAAGGGATCAGGGGGAGGAAAGAGGAAAGGGGAAGTGATGGAGATTGAAATAGAGCAAATTATGTTGTATGCATCTATGAATATTTCAAAATGAACCCCACTCTTATGTATAACTATAAAGCACTAATAAAAACATTTTTAAAAAACCTGCCACCCCAACCTAATAGTAATATTTCATTCTGTACCTCCCCAAAAGGACCATATATGAGAAAGCAAAGAAAGGCAGAATAAGTCCCCAGCATCAGAATTACCTAGAAGTTCCTGCCCAACTTGTATTGTCTACTTCAGAGAAGAAATCACCTTATCCCTAATTCATTTTCCATTCTGCCTCCAGGACTATTCCAGGATGAACTTAAAATGGTCTACTCTCAACCTAAGGAGGACTTTTTATTCCTACCTTCAGAAACTTCTGCAAGAAGTTTATCTAATTAGATAATCAAAGATTATCTGATTTTATAAAAGGGAAACCTTGAGCCTGGGCCCCTGTTAAATAACCTAAGTTCATGTGTGTAGCTGGTCAGATTCTCAAGTTGACTACATACCCCAAAATATCTGGGAAATTTATACAGATCATCTGCTATTAGTCTCAGGCTACAGAGACAATCCCAAAGGAAAATCAAAGGCTACAACAGCTTCCTCTCCAAGACTGCCCAAATCCCCTAATACTCTGAGAGAACTGTCCAATTTTCATAAAGAGAATTAGGACATCTTTCTCAATTAAGCTCACATCTTCCAAGTAATGTGATCTTTTAATTTTAAAAATCAGTCAGGCACGGTCACCCACACCTGTAATCCCAGTTACTCAGTAGGCTGAGGCAGAAGGATCACAACTTTCTGTAATCCCAGCGACTCAGGTGGCTGAGGCAGGAGCATTACAAGTTCTCAGCAATTTACCAAGAACCTAACTCAAAAAAACAAAAGTCAAAGTCCAACATGTGCCGTTCCTTTTCTGAGATACTCTAATTCAAAGGAACTTGGGGTTTCCAATTCAGTCAGCAATGTACTCTGAAGCCCATATACTAAGCACTTCCTGGGTGCATTCCCAATTAGGCCAGAGTTGAAGAGTAGACCCCGTACTATTTGCCTCACCCTCTTGTTTTATCGCCCTTCAGTGTTTCAAATAAAAATTAAAAGAAATGGTGAAAAATGTTTGATTTTGTCCAGTTGGAAAAAGCTAGCATTCAGCAAGCTAATTCAGTTCTGGCCAAAGTAATCAAATCTCTTTCACAAGGCTGAATATATTTTTGTAAAACCTGACCATTCAGGAAAATATTATGATTAATCATACGGGCGTGAACCAATCCCGTTAAATCCAGAAAGCAAGACAACTGTCTCCCACCCTTTTTTTTTTTTTTTTGAAATTTTTTTTGGTTGTAGATGGACACAATATCTTTATTTTTATGTGGTGCTGAGGATCGAATCCAGTGCCTCACGCATGTGAGGCGAGAACTCTACCACTGAGCAACAATCCCAGTCCGTCTCCCACCCTTTAACGCGTTTTAGGTACTAAAACTATGTTCAATGGATGCGAACGCTTTCACTGAGAATAAGTCCCAACAGTGCCCACTCTTAAAGTTGTGTAGCCCCTTCTCTTCATTCAATCTTCAAACCTCGTTAGGTTTGAAGATTGAAGCTCTCCCAGCTCCAGATTCACCGCGCGACTCCGGGTACTCGGCTGCGGGGACCCCGCCCAGGCCCGTGGACTAGAGTCCCGGCGCCCGCTCCCAAGGCGCCACGGCGGGTAGGTGTGTCGGGCGCGCGGTCTGTGGGATAGCCAGACAGCTGGCCTCCGTTGAGCCACATTCCACGGAACACCCACTCCTTGGAACGACTTCTCACCTCGAATCCTCGCGGATGCTCACCTCTGAGAGGGGACGTCGTTCCCTCCGCACTTGGCTGCAAAACCCCCTCGCCACGGTCAGTGCTTCTGCACTTTAGCGCTCTTACCCGCAGACGTGGCCTTGCGTGGCTTCCGGCCCGTCGCCACGCCCCTCAGCCAATCAGAACGGGGAGCATCTGTCGGCCCCGCCCCGGCTTCCCCACAGGTCACACGCAGCTCGCGCCTGCAGAACTGCGGATGCGGTTACAAGGCGGCGCTGGGGCTGTTTGGATTGAATGACCAGGAAGGGTGAGGCCCCACGATGGTCCGGGGTTGGGGCCGGGGATCAGAGCACTAGTATACATAGCCTCGGTCTCCAAATCTGGGCCTGGGGAGCGGGGTGAGGAGGGGACGCAGACTGCGTTCCCGGGAACCAGGGTTTTTAGTGATCTTGAATGGGGGCAGGGAAGAGAACCAGCCCCGTTTTGGGGCCTTGGCCACAAAGAATGCCAGCGGGCTTCCCGCATCCCTCTAGCGATTTAGGTCATCTCCCAAACCTGTACCTCGGTGAAGCCACCTCAGGCCACCGCCCACCCCCGAGCTTGTTCTAAACGACATTTTATGTATTCACACCTCTAATATATCCCTAGCCTGAGCCCTTCAGGCAGAGGCCGGGTGCATTCAAATCCTCTGGAATTCCCAGGATGCTTCCCCTGGGCAGTGTGGCTCCGGGGAGAAGCGGAAAGGCTCTCCCAAGAGCTGGAACCAAGGGGGCAGCGGCGGCAGGCGTGGGACCTGCGGGGCCCTAATGATCCCAGGTTGGGGACCCAGGGCCCGCCCCTCGGCGTTGCGGGTCTGTAGCTGCATTGTCCAGCTCCGCCCAAGTGTGAGAGTCGACTCAATTCCGTAGCCAGACCCGTCTACTAGAATTTAGGCTTGCAGACTGTCTGCAGTGTTATTTGCAACCACCTGCAACGCGACAGTTCGGAACACTTGTTGCAGATTCCTACATCTAGCTCTTGAATTTGGATTTTAATGGAGTATTTTAGGGGGTGGTGTGCCTACGACTTTGGGGGATCAGGAAATAAAGCTCAAGGGTCTGACTGCCCTGGTTTGTGCCCCTAGCTCTCTGTGCAAAGTGCTCTTGCGGAACCGCTTCCTCCTAAAGGGACCTTCTGGTAATTTCGCTGGACACCATCTGATACTGACAAATCCAGTGTCCCTGGGCCTTTCCAAGTTCCCAGGCAGTTTGATTTCGAGACATGTCGGCTTCAGTGAAAGAAAGCCTTCAGCTTCAGCTGCTGGAAATGGAAATGCTGTTTTCTATGTTTCCTAACCAAGGAGAAGTAAAACTTGAAGATGTAAATGCCCTGACGAATATAAAGAGATATTTGGAAGGCAGAAGGGAGGCGCTACCACCAAAAATTGAATTTGTGATTACGCTCCAGATAGAGGAGCCCAAGGTGGGTGCCCTCATTTGTTTTTAAGTGTTGTTAGATTCCCAGTTTTTAATGAAATGCCTGTTGCATGAACTTCCTGTCCAGGAAACAAAGAATATCCTACATGCATATTCCTTTACTTTTTTGGAAGCAAAATATATAAAATATGAGATGCTCTGTAAATTGTCTTTAGTAAACATCCTGAATTTTATATAAATATGCACACCTTTTAAACAAATATACCTAATGTTTTTATTGAAAATGTCTTAGTCATACTTACATTATTCTGTTCACTCATCCAGTTTCTTACCAATCCACCTATTACAATATGTACTCCCTTTACTTGTATTATGATTTTCACAATCTAGATATTGCCTGTAGCAAAACAGGCTTTTAAGAAGTGAATGAACATTGAGGGTTTTTGTTCGTTTCAATGCCACCATAACCCAGAAAACAAATGCAGATAACAAAATCTAAACAAAAATAAAAATAAATTTACCTCTATGTTCTGATCAATTTGTCTACAGCAACATTAGTATAGCATAGGTAACACGTGGCCTGGGCATTTGAGAACTACTGTTTTAGCTATTTCCTACTCATCCTTCAGTTGTCATTCCCTCAGAGGAGACTTCCTGGTTCCCCAGACTGGATTCTGTCCTGATGGTTACACACTTCAATGGAACCCTGAACTTTTCCATGGTAATGCTTCTCACAATTGAAATTAAATATTTGCTATGCATAGTTACTTGTTTAATGTGTATCTCCTTCACTAGGCTGTGGACTCCTTGAAGAGAAGAAATAGTGTCTGACTTCTTCACTTCATGTCCCAGCACAGGGCCCTTAGCATGTATAGTTATTCAATAAATATGAGAAAGAATGAATGTATAATTGGATGGAATCATGTATGTAAAGTACTTGGTAATAGAATGGCAATAATTATTACATTTATCAAAATCATGTAGTTGTCATTAATAAATTAGCTTGTGTGATTTTTATGGCATTTAAATCTATTTGATTTTCATTTTAAGGTGAAAATTGATTTGCAAGTAACCATGCCTCACAACTACCCCTTCGTAGCATTGCAGCTATTTGGACGGTCATCTGAGCTTGACAGACAACAGCAGCTACTTCTCAACAAAGGTCTCACTTCTTATATAGGGACTTTTGATCCAGGTGAGCTCTGTGTATGTGCGGCAATCCAGTGGCTACAAGATAACAGTGCATCCTATTTCCTGAACAGAAAGCTCGTGTACGAACCATCTACACAAGCAAAGCCGGTCAAGAACACATTCCTCCGAATGTGGATCTACAGCCACCATATATATCACCAGGACTTAAGGAAAAAGATTTTGGAAGTAGGGAAAAGGTTAGATGTCACTGGATTTTGCATGACAGGAAAGCCTGGTATAATATGCGTAGAGGGTTTCAAAGAGCACTGTGAGGAATTCTGGCACACAATTAGGTATCCCAATTGGAAGCATATTTCTTGTAAGCATGCTGAAAGCATGGAAACAGAAGGAAATGGTGAGGATCTGCGCCTTTTCCATTCTTTCGAAGAATTACTCCTTGAGGCCCATGGTGACTATGGATTAAGAAATGATTATCACATGAATCTGGGCCAGTTCTTAGAATTTCTCAAAAAACACAAAAGTGAGCATGTTTTTCAGATATTATTTGGTATTGAAAGCAAAAGTTCAGAGTCCTAGGAAGCTATTAAGAGGCCTATGCTTATAATTTCATTAAGTCTGTGTTTCTGTTAATAAAACCAAAATAAAAAGGCCAGTGGCTGTATAGCGTGAGGAGCTTCAAAATTTTCAACTGGTAATGATAAAAAATACCTTTAACTTTATAACAATGCAACGGTGATGTTATTTCTAGGTTCCTATGTTTAGTCATTTGAAAACTATTTCACTGTAAATTAATAAAACAGTTCATTTAACCAATGAAGCTGATTTGATTGAAAAGTCTAAAGAGCCACAGTTAATGTCAAAAATCAAATTCAATCCCAGCGACTCAGGAGGCTGAGGCAGGAGGATCCTGAGTTCAAAGCCAGCCTCACCAACAGCAAGGTGTGCTGAGCAACTCATTGAGACCCTGTCTAAATAAAATACAAAATAGGGCTGGGGATGTGGCTCAGTGGTCAGGTGCCCCTGAGTTCAATTCCTGGTACCAAAAAAAAAAAAAATCAAATTCATAAATATGAATAACGTTTCTCCCTTTTGTGATGCCAGCATGTAGGAAACATACCACGTTTTCCTGCATCATGGGAAATGAATTCTACATCAAGGATAAAATTAAGAATAAAAAGAGCATATGTTTACTACATTTCTTACTTTAAATCCCTAATTTGAGTCTTCTTTTATAGTAAACTAGATTCTAATAGCAATGGCAGAAAAATATTAGTAATGAAGTCTCAAGAGTAATGAAGATAACACACCATGCTACGTGTTCTTCATCTGGCTGTTTATATTAGTTGGTTAACGATACTAGTAATAACAATATGATGACAATAATGATAACAATATTATTATCTACAAAAGAATTTTTGGTACCTGGGATTGAACACAGGGTCACCCAACCACTGAACCACACCCTGATCCCTTTTTTAAATTTTTGAGACAGGGCTTCACTAAATTCCTGAGACCAGCTTTGAACTTGTGATTCTCCTGCCTCAGCCTCCCAAGCTGCTGGAATTAATAGGCATGCGCCACCCGTAACAAATACGGTTTCTTGTCTACAAAATGTACTGCTGGATCTTTCCAACCTTTGACCATGTGCCACTGTGCATTGGTACATGGGGTGAGAGGGTATTAAGAGGGACCACCATGGAGGGCTACCATCACTTTAATGGGAAAAGAATCAAACCACATTTGGAGAACTACTGTTTTAGCTATTTCCTACTCACACTTCAGTTGTCATTCCCTCAGCAGAGGTTTCTTAGTTCCCCAGACTGTATTTTGTCCTTATGGGTTACACATTTCAGTGGCCATCTCTTCTGAAAATTCTGACTCACACCAGCTTTTTCAACATGAGTTTATTTTAATGATAAAAGTCCTTATTTAAGAAGCTCCTGCCAGTCCTTTTCATTGCTTTGTACCTATCCCTGCCCAAGAACTTCTGGGAGTCTCCTGTGTGCACAGAGGCATCTTGAGCATCCTCTGCCACTTTCTCTATTCCCATGGCCTCTCTTTAGCCCTTTCCCAGGGAGGATTTTGTTCTGCTGGGTCCCATGCACTTCACTAATATCCTGATCTATTCAGGATGCTAAAAGTAGGTAATATGCTTTAGTTACACTAAGAGGAATGCCTCGGTCCCCATTTGTGACATTTCTGGTAGATGCCAGAGTCGCATGTGCTAAGGAGCTTATGGAACTTATGATGAAACAGTACCTTCTGGTTCAACCGTGTCCAGGATGCACACGTGTTCTTTGGTTAAGCAGAAGACCTAATGGGCCAGTAGACCCTGCAATTATCAGGTTCCCCTGTGCCCATACAACACTGAGTCCATCTTGGGTCTCATAATGAGTTTCCTCTCGGCACAATTCTGACCTTTAAGCCAAGGCTCTGGTTGTGGGCCTGCCTTACTAGACCATCAGCTTGCCCATTCATATTTAGTTTTGTTTTGTTTTGTTTTGGAAAAGGAGTCTTCTATGTTCCCCAGGCTGGTAAAGAATTCCTGAGCTCAAGCAGACCTCTGGCCTTAGCTGCCCAAGTGCTGGGACTACAGAAAACACCACCAGGCCCAGCTGCACATTTGTGTTTTAATCTCAGCCTTGGATGCAAATGGAAGTCAACTGGGGCCTCATACTTATATAAAAAGGAAAAATATGACCTACATTCCCAAGGACTCATTTTTCAGTGTTTACTAAGGCTGAAAACAATAGTATAGGAGTCTTTTTCCTATATAATATCCCCAAACTATAAATAAATGTAATTAACATTCGTAATTTTTAGGTCTTATACAGATATATCCATTAAATATTTTTCCTTTAAAATGAGACAGTGTGGGTACCTACCTTATACTTTTTTTCCTGATTAAATTAGCAAAATTAGCCACAGAAATATAAACCTTTTGTTTTTTCATTTTTGTTTTTGTTTTGATACAGGAGATTGGCCCCAGGAGCACTTAACCACTGAGCCACATCCCCAGCCTCTTTTATTATATTTTTGAGACAGAGTCTTCCTAAGTTACTTAGGGCCTTGCTAAGTTGCTGAGGCTGACCTTAAATTTGTGATCCTCCTGCCTCAGCCTCCTGAGTCGCTGGGATTTGTGAGCCACCATATCCAGCACAAATAAAATATGGAACAAAAATTATGTACATATCTCAAACAGAATAAACTGAAGTTTATATGAACTCTTCACTACTTCTGGAGCGATTATAATTTCTTAGAACCTGCTTTTTTACATGCATTCAGCAATACTTAGGAGCACTAATAACTTCCTAATTTTTCATTATGGGAAATGTGTAGGTTTTATATAAAAATAAACATGATCATTCAAAACTCAGCTTTGTGTATATAGTAAACTACTCATTGTAGTTTAATAGCCTGACAGGAGCACATACAACAACTTGTTCCTTAACCGCCATGTAGAAAACACCTACTTTGGGGAGTTGCCCCTTCCCTGTATGCTTTGGGAGGAGAACATAATTAGAATCTGAGTCCTCCAGCAGCCTTTTGGAAATGGTTGTGGGCTCTTGCTTGAATTCCCACTGCTCCCCTCTTTCTGGACTACTGAATGCTCGGTGGCTCAGCCCCTCCTTTGTGCCATCCAACCTCTTCCTCCTCGCCCCTTTTCCCTCCTGGAAGTTAGAATCAGTTGCTATTGCTCATAACTTAAGAATCTTGATCCTCTACATTAAAAATTTTAAATGGTTATTTGGGAAGAGAACCCACTTATAAAAGATACAGTATCCTTTTAAAGTTTACTGAATTAAATCAAGCATTTCTTCAAGAATGCTTTTGGTCCTCATTCTTTATTGGTCTGTTACATTGTAGGCAAAGAGCTGAGGATACTCATAGTGAATTAAGAAGTGGGCCAGATGAGCTGGCAGACCATGACCAGAGACCTCTAAAACATCCCTGTATTAAATCAAAACTATGTTGCCCATGAACTCAAGTCGAATGGCTCACAGATCATCCATCCCTATCAGAACGTGGCAACTCCTCATGTGCCTGAGGTCTCCACGGAACTCCTTTTGAAAAGACTTTTTTTTTTCCATTTGCTTTTACCTTAAGTAGCCAAGTCATTCAAAAGAATGGTTATTTCCTAGCCAGGCGCGATGGCTCAAGCCTGTAATCCCAGCACTTAGAGAGGCTAAGACAGGAGAATTGCGAGTTCAAAGCCAGCCTCAGCAATGGTGAGGCCCTAAGCAACTCAGTGAGACCCTGTCTCTACATAAAACACAAAATAGGGCTGGGGATGTGGCTCAGTGGTTGAGCGCCCCTGAGTTCAATCCCCAGTACCAAAAAAAAAAAAAAAAA
>PVHX01011087.1:0-66158 GCA_004024805.1 Geosciurus inauris | reverse complement strand
TTCATTTTGATTACTTTTTTTTCAGCCTTTGTGTTTCTTTAAAATAAAAGCCACATAGGACATTTTCATAACATGGACATGAGCCTTAATCAGCCGCACGTGGGGTGGAGACCGCACCTCCTGGGTGACTTCTAGGGTCTTCCTAAACCTGCCTGAACTGTCAGGGGTCAGGGTCGCCGTCACCCTACTTCTTCCGCATCTTCTCCGCAGAGGTTGCCTGCATGGCCGCCTGCTCTCTCCCAGGCTTCCCTGCCCCTGCCCAGTGCCACCCCAGACACTCTGTGCCACTTAGCTGCCCCATCTCCTGAAGCCAAGCCCTGTGCATCGCCTCCCACCTGGAAGACCTGGGCCAATACAAGTGGCACCGGGAGGGATCTCAGAACTGGTCATCGCCCCAAGGCAGGGAAGGTGCTGTGTCCTGGCCTCCACAGGTTGGGTCAGGGATGGGTTGGGGTCATCCTCACATGGGCAAGGCTTCAGGACAGGGACCAGTGAGCAGCCCAGGGATGTTGGCTTTTGAAACAGCAGGGAGCTGGCTGGGCACCCATCCTGGCACCCTGTAGGAGAACAGGAGGCCCCGAGCCTTCACAGGCAGCCTGACCCCAGGGGCCCCCGAGGGCTCACAGCAGCCTTGTCCCCCGGAGCGGAAGCAGCCAGGGCTGCTTGGGGGATCCCTGGGTACAGAGGGGACCAAGCTTGCTGGAAGGGCAAGCTGTGCTGGCTGTCCTCCCTGGGGAACAGGGGGTTATGCCTCAGCTAGGTGGGCGACGGAGGGCTGAGTGGGCACTGGCTGGGCGCCCAGGTGGGGAGCAGCCTGGGGCTGGACCAGGAGCTGGCACAGGTGCAGGGCAGCGTGGATGAGCTCTGGGCACCTCGGGACACAGCACCTGACACCCTGGCAGGAGCCCAGGCCTGGGACAGAGCTGGCAGGGCTCTGAAAGGCCTTGGAAAGGCGAAGCCAGCTCTCACTGGAGCAGGAGGCAAGGCAGGGGCAGGGGCAGGTGTGGACGGTGCTGGGCCGTCTCACCAGACAGGTTGGGGAAGCCACCAACAGAGCCCCGGGAGCTGAGCCAGCCAAGGGCACAGCCTGCGGCCACAGCCTGCACACCCAGGGGCTTGGCGCAGCGAGCCATGGAGACGGTCAGTGCAGAGTGCGCCCACAGGGGCAGGACGCAGCTGCTGACAGACGACACTGAACACAGAAATGAGATGTGGGGAGGGCCTCAGGGCGCGGGCCCCACAAAAGGTGAAGACCCTTTTGCCTCAGTTCCCAGACTTGGAACCCACTAGGGAAGAGGCGTGTGGACCAGGGAGGCGTGTGCCAGGCTGGGCAGGCTGGCTGTGCCCAGCTCCGTGAGGACAGAGTCAGGTGCCACCCACATAGCTGCTGGCAGGGCACAGATGTGGACTGTGAGGACGTGCGGCCGTGTGGTCTGTCCTGGAGCAAAGGCTTTGAACACTACTGAAACTGGGTTGGACTCGATCAAAATCAGAACCAAAAATGTGTTCCAAGCAAAAACCTGTCCACGACTGTTCACAGGTCCCTGTGGGCCAGGCCTGGACGATGCTAGCCTGGCCCTCAGCACCCTGCCTCTCCGCCAAGGTGTCCACAGGCCTTCACCAGGATTAGCTGCCTCCCTCCCTGCCTGTCGGTGCTGCTCACTGCTCCCTGGCACCCATCACATGGTGCAGGCGAAGGCACTGTGGGCCATGTGGCAGATGCTGCTGGCCAGGCTGCCTTCCTCATGTCCAGCCTGATCCAAGTCCAGAGCTGCTCCTTCCCTTGCTCTATCCACCTTCACCTTGACCCCCGTTCCCTCCTGCCTCAGCATCCAGAGTGGTCTCTCCAAGGAGAGTGCTGCCATGCCATCCGTCACCTCAGGCCAAGCTCCAGCCGGGCTGGAGCTCTGCAGGTGCAGGATCTTCACGCCCTCTGTGCGCCACAGCACACTTAACAACGTCCCACTGGACGACACCCTCACTAGACTGCCCCCAGTGAACACCTCCTGAGAGCCTCCTGCCCCTCTGCTCCACTCGGGCCCAGGACTCCTGGCTCCTGTGCCTTCTTCCCTGGGCGGAAGGGAAGTGACAGGTCGAGGCAGAGCTGACAAGCGAGCGAGGGCAGCACAGCCAGAATGTAGGAGGACAACCTCGACCCAGACGGGACGCGGACGGTGTGGCAATGTACCAGCAGAAAGGGCCGGTGCTGCCGTGCCCGCAGAGGGAGCCAGCCAGAGGCCTCTCGCGCCCAGGCCCAGCCCCAGGGCCAACGGCACAGCCTGAGGAAGAGATTGCTCAGCTAGATACAGAACTGTTTCCCCTCCTTGCAAAGCAAGAGCAAAAAAGCTCTCAAAGCTACTTTTTTTTTTTTTTAATTTTTTTTTAGCTGTAGATGGACACAATGTCTTTATTTTATTGCTTTGTATGTGGTGCTGAGGATCGAACCCAGGGCCTCACGCATGCGAGGCAAGCGCTCTACCACTGAGCTACAGTCCCAGCCCTCAAAGCTACTTTTTAAATGAAGACATCTGAAGCAAACCCACTAAGAGCCTGGCGGGGAGCTCGGAGGTGCAGGGAGCTGCTGGATGTGGCAGAGGGTGCGCACGGCCGCTAGCAGGGAGGCTCGGGTGGCTGGTTCCCAGAGTGCGGCCTGTCAAGGTGAAGCCGCAGGGCTGGGCCTACCTGGGGTCGGCTGTGCCACTCAGGACCGCAGGACCCTCACCTGGGCTCCTCCACTCAGGGACGTCCCCCACGAACACACTGAGAATCGAAGGAGCTGGCTCTGTGGAGCCACGGGGTGCTAGGGCAGAGGGCTTGTGACCGCTGGGCACTGTCCTGCTTGTCACGTGGGCAAGAGTTCACGGAACCGAGCGGTGGAGCTTTAGCCTGCCTCCTTTCCGAGCTGTGTCTAGAGTTGGCCTTTTCTTCCTTTCTCTTTTTTTGCTGTTTCCACAGTTTATAATCCTCTTGTGAAAAACAGCAATCACCACAGGCCAAGGCCTAGCAAAATCTCGCTCCTGCTGGCCGCAGCACCTGGCTGCCCATTTGCCCCTGGTACCTATGTCCTCTGCTGTCCTCTTAGTCTCTGTCTTCTCATACAGACCCTGGCACTTCATGTTTGGGTTTGTTTTTCTTTGCATAATCCAAGGAGCCTCCCATGATGCTGAAGCCAAATGACCTGCCACCTCCAAAATGGGTTCTGAACCCACAACAAAGGTGACATCTGGGTGGTCTTGCACATTTTGGCTGATTATACCTGAGTTTCTCACTTAGGTGCTGTTGAATTCCCAGGGTGAAGGGCATCAGTGACCGTTTGTTTCCTCTGAAGTTGTTGGCTGGTCATGAACTCCCCAGCCCGGATGCTACTGTGTGGTTCATGATGGTGGCCTACCCTCAGGAAGCCAGGGAAGAGAAGACCTCTTCTATTTAGAACAGGATGTAGGCACAACCCAGTGGAACAGCACCACAGAACTGGTGTACACGTGCTAAGAGTTGTGCGAGGGACAGTGTGCCCAACAGTAAGTACTGGAACTGGCATTTGGCAAATTCCAATTTGAAATGAAATGAAATCACAATCTTTCATTTTGTTTCTGAACACCATGTAGTAACTGGCAGTAGAGTCTAGACAAAAAGCTGCCATAAGCCAAAAAATAAGGCAAAAGTGCACGAAGCTGCTTTGAGATATCAGACAACAGGAAGTGCAAGACACCAGTCCTTAGAAGAGACAGACAAACCATGCCTCGACTCCCGCCCGCCTGCCTGTGTCTCTAACTGGGGACGACTGTCCAGTCAGTCTGAGGAGGAAACAAAGCAGAGCCCAATCTTCCTGTTGAGATTACAAGACCAGTCAGAGTCCAGGGAAGCAGAGCTGGTTGGAATTTGAGGGGTCAAGGAATTCCAAAGACAAGGAATTCCAGAAATCTGCATGGGAGTCTTCACAGGAACCCCAGTCGGGCTGAACGCAAAGCGGCATGGAGCCCCCAACTCAATACTCCCCAAAAGAAGCCCCCAGAATCCAGGCACTTAGCAACAGCCTCCCGGATGTCCAACCCCCAACTGAAAATTACTAGACATGCAAAGAAGCAGGAAACCTGATCAAGTGGAGAGAAATCAGAAACAAAACAAGACACAGCGGACGACAGAATTAAATACAAAGAGTAAGAAGCGCTATTATAACATATTCCGAGAGTTACAGGAAAACAAGAACATGTAACAGTGAATCTCAAAAGAGGAGTTGAAACTATAAAAGAGAACCAAATAGAAGGTCTAGAGCTGAAAATCATTTCTAAAATGAAAAATTTTTCTGGCTGTGCTTAATAGAGGTGGCACGCAGGTGCCCACTGACCTCTCTTCAGACACGAGGCAGCCAGAAGACAGTGGAACTGAGCCTCCAAGTGAGCGGGAAGCGAGCTCCCACCCAAGTACCCTTGGAAACGAGGGTGGGATGAGTGCACTCTGCACAGACAGGAGAGCCGGGGAGTCCTAGCCCACTCCCAGCCACGCGTCTCAGTGAACCGGCAGCAGTTCAAACCAGCTGAGGCCGAAAATGTGCAGGCAACACAACCAGTGCCTGAGACCAAGAATCAGATCCCGATGATGGAAACCAGAGCTGCACCAAGAAAATGGAGGCAGGAAAACGAGAGAACAGTCAACAAAACTAAAGGCTGGTCTGAACAACCCTGAGTCTCCGGTCTTATTCAAAGAAAGACACGAAGGCAGCACCCCTCACTCATGACACGAGGCCAGGGCCCTGATGCCCAGACCAAGAAGACATCACATCAAAGAAGCCACAGCTGGCACAGCAGCAGCGTGGGAGGCTAAGGATGGAGGAACCCAAGTTTGAGGCCAGCCTCAGCAACATAGTGAGACCCTGTCTCAAAATAAAATACTAGAAAGTGCTGGGGATGTGTCTCAGTGGTAGAGCACCTCTGGGTTCAATCTCCAGTCTCCTCACCTCCCGCAAAAGAAACTACAGACCAATATCTCTAATGAACACAGACACAAAAACCCCCAATACAGTACTAGCAAATTCAAACCAAAAACATAGTGAAATTGTGCACCATGACATGACCCTGTTGCTGGAGCCTCAGTGGGCCCTTCAGTAGGGGTGGCTCCTGGCCAGTCACTGCCCCTGAAGACCTGCTAGGGGTCTGAGGCACAGGGGGGAGAGCAGTGACTTGGCAATCCTGCCCTGTGGGGCCCTAGGCCACTATGTGTCTTAGCTTTTAGGGAAAATTTTTTTGGAGGGGGGTACAGGGGGTTGAACTCAGGGGCACTTAACCACTGAGCCACATCCCCAGCCCCTCTTTTTGTATTTTCTGTGTAGAGACAGGGTCACACGGAGTTGCTTAGCACCTCACTAAGTTGCTGAGGCTTTGCACTCATGATCCTCCTGCCTCAGCCTCCAGAGATGCTGGGATTACAGGTGTGCACCACTGCACTCGGTAGCTTTCAGGGGAAAATTTTTAAGGCAAAAATACCTCCACAGTTTGACAGTAGGCCACGTGCAGGCATGCAGTGGCCTTGTCCCCAGCTCTGTGAGCACATTCTGTGTGGCCAGGACAAGCCACGGAGTGACACTCAGACCCGTTCCTGCTGTGAAGTGAGGTGGGAGGGCACTTTCAGGTCCCATCTAATCAGAGGCCCATGTCTGGAGCACACAGAGAACTCCAGCAAATCAGGAAGGGGACAACCCGGTTTGGAAATGTGCAGAGGACTGGAACAGAAACAGCCAGTAAGTGATGAAGACATGGTCGCCAGGGAATGCAAATCAAGACCGCCCTGAGTCTGCACTTCACAGCCAGTAGGCTGGGCATCAGCAGTGAAGCAGCCGGGCGTGGGGCCACACCTGAGTCCCAGCGACCTGGGAGGCCAAGGCCGGGGTGGCAAGTTCCAGGCCAGTCTGGGCAACCTGGTTAGACTCTGTCTCAAAATAAAAAACAAAAAGCAGTGTGATGTGGCTTGGTGGCAGAGCACCCCTGGGTTCAATACCCAGCACCCAAAAAAGTATAAGATGAACTCGGGAAGCGTGGCGCCGACGTGCAGAGAACCTCCACACACTGGCACCAGTCGGCCGCGCGGGAGGTCCTCCCGGAGGATCTTCAAAGGCTCAACAGCTGCCACGTGGCCCAGCAACTCGTCCTCCAGGAGTGGAAGCGCACAGCCCACACGAGAGCTCGAGAGCTCGCAGCAGCACAACTCACCACCATGCCCGCCGACTGGCGAGGGGACGACAGAGAGCATCGTGTCCCCCAGGAGGGACGGGCAAGCTGCAGAGCGGCCAAGCCTCACAGCAGCTGGCACAGACCAGACCACACAGGCGCCCAAGCAGGCGCAGCCTCAGGAGGCAGTGCAGGGAGCGCTGGAGACACTCCCTGGGGAGCAGGGCCCCTTCTAAACTGACTGTGGCCTTGCTGAGCCCAGCCTGCAAAAAGGTGCAGGCAACGCATTGGGAGTGCCAGTTACAGGGAGGGACATGCACAGTGTCCTTTCAGGATGGTCACTCACGGGAAAGTAGGCCACACGGTCAACAGAAGAGGAACACAGTGAACTCCAGAGTGTGAAAGAAGCACACGTGCAGCCAACACAAAAGGCAGCTGCCGAAGAAAGACACAGACCCCACGAGGGGCCGGGCCCCGTGGCGCATGCCTGTGCTCCCAGCAGCTCTGGAAGCTGAGGCCCTGAGCAACTCGGCAAGACCCGGTCTCTAAATAAAACATAAAAAATGGCTGGGGATGTGGCTCAGTGGTTAAGTACCCCTGGGTTCAATGCCCGGTACCAAAAACAGAAAAACAAGTCCAGAGGAGAGGAGCTGGGCGCGGTGGTGCACCTGCAGCCCAGCCCCAGGAGGCCCTGCGGTCCAGGAGGTCAAGGCCAGCTGAGAGCCCGTGCTGAAGCAGGGGAGCAGAGATCAGAAAGCAAGCAGTGACGTGGTAGACCCCAGGGCACCCTCCACTTCACTCCACAGCAGAGGCGGGCCTGAGCACAACTGTGACGCCCCAGGCCCAGGTACTGCCCGGGTGCTGCAGGGGCCCAGCCTCACCTCGGCCTTTCCAACCCTAAAGGCTGCTCTCAGGTCTCTGTAGGGTCCCTCCACCCAGGTGTGCCTGGTTCCTGGGGATCAGGGCCTCGGCTGGAGCAGCAGCCAGTGTGCACCTCAGGCACCTCTTCCCATCTGGGCTCAGCAGGTCCACCTAAGGTGCTGACCCATTACAGACACATGCACAGAAGGCTTGCACAGGACCGCAGAGGCTACTGCGTCTGCAGTGGGGAAACTGGACACACGGCAGGGGAGGGGATAAGCAGACCCTAGCTCCCAGCACGGGTCCTCTTCCAGGTGGAAAAGATCATGGTACTGGCCGTGCACAAACCAGCACTGAGGAGCCCAAGGGCAAAGCCCGAGGCCCATCCCCTGGCTGGTGCTGCAGAGGAGGTGAAGCGACTGTGCTGAAGCTCCAGTCAGGGACTGGGGGACAGGAGGCTGGGAAGGGGCAGGAAGCGGTGGGAAAGGCCTCCACCTTTGGGCAGATGGGCAGAAGGCCACCTGGTGAAGGCCTTCGTCAGATCCATGGAGCCAGACACGGGAGACTGGTGCCTTTCACTGCGAATCATGCCTTGATACAAACGTGAAATTCAGAGTTTCCCATCCAGAGTCCCACTCACTGTGGTACAGGGAAGACCCCCACCCCAACAAGCAAGCGGGCCCTCCCACCTGCTCACGTCCCTGTCAGGCCCCGGCCTGCCCAGGACGAGCACTGGTGGCTTCGTCTGGTGTTCGCAATCTGCCCGGGTAGGGGCTCTGGCTGCTACAGGAACCCAAGAATCACCTCCATGGGGTTTAGATTTAACCCGCCTTTATCTTCTCAATAGCAGTTTTGTACATTCTGCCCTGCTGAAGACCAAACTTGGGGCCCGGCACAGACCAGGGAGGCGCTCCACCACTGAGCTGTACCCTCAGGGGAACGGGAGACGAGGCAGACCCTCCCGCCACAGTGCCCACCCAGCCCACCCCTGGGGCCAGGGTGACCACTACAGGGCAGTCCAGGTCCAGTGAGACACAGCAGCCACATCGGGTTCGCACGGCGGGTGCCTGTTACCACTGGTCAGAACAGGCCACGATGAGGCCCACGGAGGGGCCCTGGTCCCACCAGCCTTGCCCCTTTCATTGCTGACCTTCCCAGCTGGCCTGGGTCTCATGCTAGCACGTAGCTGCGGTGTGTCCATGTTCCAGGCAGCCCCTTCTGCCACCTCCAGGCTGAGGTGACCTGCCAGCCCCACCAGGAGCTTGTGAGGGGCACGGTCCAAGTGCTCCTGGAGGACACTGACCTCGTCCCCAGCTCCACGGCGCCCCGTGTGGAGTGGCCACAGCCTGCAGGAAGGCACCCTGCTCAGGCTGCCTGCGAGGTGCAGGAGGGCTATCCTCCCTCTAGAAAGCGCCCAGCGAATGCGCTGTGTTGAAGACCAGGCCTCTGATCTATTTTTCATGGAGCTTACAAGCTCCCCTGTGGTGGAGGCGGCCAGCCTGGCAGGAGCACGGCAGGAGGCCCGGCTCAGCCCCACTGTGCTGACCAGACCCACTCAGGGACGTGGGGGCTCACCTCTGCCTCCCAGTGGCCTCCAGCGTGACCCGCAGCCCCAATGCCTGACGCAGGACAGGCGCATGTACGGGCAGGACAGGCACCCGGCAAGGGCACGTGCCCAAGCCCCCCTGCAGCTGCCTGGTGCTCCTCTGCAGGGACAGGTCTGGGGCACAGGGGGTGCGCCTGCATGGACGTGGGGCAGCGGGCTGGGCCTGGCCCAGGTGCCCAGGGCGGCCCGTGCATGGCTGGGCTCTGCACAGAGCAGCAAAGCGTGGCGTCAGGGGGAAACTCCGCTTAAAGTACTTCTTTTTTATTGATTTCATTGAAAACAGAACAAGAAATGGTCTGAGCCAAAAGACTGCTCTTAAAACTGTCAAAAACATTTTAACAGAAAAAATAAACATGACTGCAATATGAATGTTTTAGAAGAGTCACACAAAAAAACCCACGGCTGCTGCACTAGTTACAGTATTTAGAAAGGTATATGCCAAAAAAAGTACATGACCTGCCAGACCGTCACACAAAAGGCGACGGCAAATTTATTCCACTACAAGACTAATGTTTTAAAAAAGTTTTTCCTGCATTTTATTCTAAAATCACTTTGTTCTTTTTACAGTTGATAGTTTATTTTCAGGTGGTGAGTAGAAACCACACCAGGTTCAGCACCGTTGTCTGTGTCGGGTTTATTGTCTGTCCTTGTGTTCGATACGGGTCGGAAGCAATAGCTGACTCGACGTCATCGCAGGTGGCTTCAGATCAGCAGAGAGGCCAGCCTCCAGGGCCTGGCTGGGCAGGCGCAGGTCCACCTGCACCACCCGCTTCCTCACAAAGCAGCGCCAGTTCTGATACCTACTAGATATAGGGTTTCTTTAAAAAGTAGACCCACACTTTCTGCCTGACCTCGCCCAGTTCTCCCTGCGGCACCCGGGAGCGGGCACACAGCCACACAGGGCGAGGGCGGGCAGGTCTAACGGAGCAGCTGTGGGTGATGGTGGTTTTGGCGGGCGCCACACAGGAGTCTGGGCTGGACTGGAGAATAAACCAACCCAGTGGTGGAGTGAGGACCTCAGAGATCAGAGGAAGAAAAGAGAAATGTCGCAAAGACAAACCACCATCGGACACTCACGAGGTCACGCCATGCGGAGCCCCGGCGTCTTCCGAGGCGCACGGTCCAAAGTGTGCTCCAGCCCGAGCAGCAGGTCTGGAGCACTGCCGGGAGGTCTGCAGCCCGGCCCCTCTGCAGCGCCTGCTCCCCTAACCGCAGTCCATCGGAATCTGATCCCCAGCCTCGGGCCGGCCCTGCTGCCTCTCATAGCGGGTCAGCAGCAGCCGCGGAGCTGGTGTCCGGCAGACCGTTCTCCTGGGCCTCCTGGGCTGCACTGGCCTGCCGCTGGGCCAGGGCTGCACTCGAGTGCCGGCACTTGGGGGAGCCACAGCGGCAACTGAAGAGCTTGCCCTTGATGTCCCAGAAGCGCTCCCCATAGTCGAACCTGGGGGAGCAGAACTCAGCACCTCTATGGCCAGATACAGGTGGGCGGACACACTGCCCACCCCACGCTGTCCCACCCAGGCCGCGACGTCACGGAGCACCCCAGCCTGGCAGCACATGCATGACCAGGAAGCAACGCCCACCCCGGCCCCGGCCTGCTCCCACTGCACCAGAGGGCCCCACATACCCCAGCTGCTCTCCAGCCTGGATCAGGCGGGTGCTGAAGAACGCGATCCTGGGAAACCGCAGGTCCTGGTGAGACATGAAGACGCGCACGGGCACGAGGTTGGGCTCGCAGTGGTGGTTTATGAAGCGGCTGACGTTCCCATAGAACCGTGCGTCGATGCAGTACACCTCTCCATCCTAGGGGCGGGAAAGCAAGGCTGTCACAGAGACTGCAGCCCAGCAGTGGCACCCAGGCGTGCCCCTCGCGCTGGCCACTCAAGGGATCTTCTCCTGAAGCCTAAGGCAACAACGCAGGGCTTGGCAGAGCAGGGCCTCTGTACAGACCCGTGCCAGGACGGCCCACCACACTGCCCATGACGCAGAGGGGCTTTTTGCTAACTGGGAGGCACAGAGGGGATGGGACTTCAGGTGACCCACACCCTCATCTGGCATCTCTCACAGGAGGATGGAGTCTGGGTGGGCTGCACTGACCCAGGAACCCTTTGGATGCAGTTTTCCACCCAGAGACCCAGACAGAGAGAAACTGCTGCTGCTTAGACAAAGGCTGCATGGTGAGCAACACAGCAGACCTAGGTCCACAGTAGCAAGAAGCCGGGCACTGTCCTATAGGACAGCATGGAGCTGCCCAGGCTGGACAGATCCCAGGTGCTTCCAAGGGGCTGTGCCCACCTCACTGTGTGTCCAGCCTGCACCACCAGAACACATCTGCCTGAGCAGCTGAGCCGTGGTCTGGATACCACACAGCAGAGGACAATCAGCACGTCAGGAAAAGCCCAGTCAACCAGAGTGAGTTGTGCTGAGACATCTGCACAGACCCGAGGCCCACTGCGGGATGGTCGCACCAGAGGTTGTTCCTGGCCACCTGGCCACACCCATGTAAGCATTAACAGGAGGACCAATGGCACTCACAGAGGTTGAGAGAGGCCCAAACCCACACCGACCACAGGGAAGGGCAGTGCGGGAGGCAGCCCCACTGTGTCGTGCTGGGATAAGGTGATGCCTGGACTGCAGGACAATCAAGAGCCGTGGACACAGAGGGGACAAGTCCCCTCCACCAGCACCCACAGAACAGATGCCTCAGAGGCCACGGTGGAGCAGACTCCACAACAGCCACCAAAATAGACACAGCAATGCATGGCCCAGGCCTGCCCCAGGATGCAGTTCCAAGAGGCTCAGGCCTGCACTACGAGGGACCCCAGGAGGAGGACATTCTCAGAAAACAGTCTGATGTGCTCCACCCCAGGGAACCAGACCCTGCACTGGGGCGGGTGTCCTCGTGCAGAGGTGACAGCCGCTCGCACCCGGGAGAACCCGAGTGCTTCCAGTGCAAGGACGACTCAGGAGACAGGAGGTCTTGGAAGAGAAATGAATAAGAAGAATCAGGTGGGGGTTCCAATGAAAACCCACCACTGTTACCCTGCCACTGGTCACATCAACAGCCTCAGGGACCTTCTTTTTTTTTTTTTTTGGTACCGGGGATTGAACCCAGGGGCACTGGACCACTGAGCCACATCCCCAGCCCTATTTTGTGTTTTATGTAGAGACAGGGTCTCACTGAGTTGCTTAGCACCTCGCCATTGCTGAGGCTGGCTTTGAACTCGCGAGTCTCCTGTCTCAGCCTCCCTAAGTGCTGGGATTACAAGCATGAGCCACTGTGCCCAGCTCTCAGGGACCTTCTGGTGACAGTGAATGACAAACCAGGCATCTGCATACCAGTCGGTCACTGCAATGCCGTCTGCAAAGGCAGTGAAAGCCAACTTTGACCCGACGTCCTGAATGAAAAGGCTGAGGGAGAGCTAGCTGCACGTCTCGTCCCCACAGCACACTGACCCTGCAGGGCTGGACAGGCAGAGGTGGGGACAGACACACGCACTGCACCAGTCCTCAAGCGAGCAAGGGCAGTGGAGAAGGACTGTGTGCACCATCACATTTCTACAAATGGTTACTGGAGGCAGAGGAGAGCTGCTGTGGCTGGGACGTCTCTGTGCCCTTCACACTCCCCAGGGACATGTTGGGAGGTGGCGGGTCCTGAGGGAGCCCTGGTGGGACCATGCCTGAGGACAGGGGCTTCAGAGCCGCCTGCCTCTGCACAGGGACATAGCGAGAGGAGGTGCTGACGGGGAGCCAGGCAGCAGCCCCCACCAGACCCCAACTGCTGCACCGGAGCCCCTGCAGCCTGTGAGCCTCAGACCCAGGTGGCAGGCAGAGGAGTACCAAGGACGTGGACAGAAGCAACACACTAGTTCTGATCTTTAAGTATGAAATCTTCTGTGCCATCAAAAATCAAAATGAAAAATTTTAATTCCAAAACCTAAAATGAACTGAAATGAAATGATATAACTGCCCGTCACACTGTGACAACCGTCACGAAGCCAAACACCGCGCTGTGCCCTGAGTGGAGTGGAGCGTGCCCGAGGGCCCGCCACGGAGGCAGCCTGCGCCATCCACAGGCATCTGTGCCTCCTGCTGCTGGATGCCAGCGAGGACTGAAGACTGGAATTCCCAGCACATAAGATTTTCACTGGACGAGACACAGGATGAAATCAGACCAGCTGGGTAGAAGCCCCGTGTCCAGCGTGGACTGGAAACATCAGTGAGAACCAGCCAAACCCTGTTCCCTCATCGCTGGCCTCCAGGAAGAAGGCCCAGCAGTGCACCCTACCAGCAAGGAGAGCAGGGCCTCAAAGTCACTCTCCAGAAAAGAGGAGGACGCCCTGGTCAAAGGGCCGGTTCCAGGTGTGGGTGGCCTGGGTGGAGCAGCCTGCTGGTGCCAGAAAGCAAGAGACAGGAGACCATAGCCCACGACCCCCGATTTCCACACTGAAGAATGGCTATAACTGGTCAGAGCACATGAGCACAGAGAAAATCCACGGTCCACAGGGCCACTCGACACGGAGGAAATAAAAAGACCACACTTGCTTTGCAGCCCGTAGTTTTTGTGCCACCCCCTCACCTAGGAACAGGCGGCTCAATGGCCAGTGTGAGGTGTCCTGCCCATTCCACCAGGGTGACTCGACAGCGAAGGCTTCTTTGTTTTTTATGAAGAAGCATTTCACTTAACAAACGTGCAAGGGGTGACATGCCCCCTGAAACACAATGCAGGATCTCCATGGTGCAGAGACCTCGGGTGAAGGGGAACAGTAAGGACACCCCCACCCAGAGGACAGGATCAGATGCCAGGCTTCCTTCCAGGACACACTGAAGCAAGGAGATGTGGAGGGCAGAGGTGGCCGGGGCAAGACAGCAAGTGAGGCCGTGGGGCAGCCAGGCCAAAGGAGCAGGAGAAGGTCTTCCAAGGAGGTCTGCCTCCCACTGGGCACAAGTGCTCGTGGACACCAGCAGGGGGACCCAACAGGGAAACTAAAGCAGATGTGTGGACACAGGGAGCACCAGCGAATAGCCAGGGAAGGACATAAGGAGAGGAGGAAATTCCAGAGACCATAAAAAGAACAGGCCAAAACTCCCCCAAGGGACTCCCGGCTCCAGTGCCCTTCTCGGGGGATAATGTGTCACTGGTGCTCTTGGAATAACCCTGCTGCTTGCCTACTATCTCTCTTATTCTTCAATTCTCCACTGAACAGAAACAATGAACCCAGCACCCCTAGACGGTAACAGAAGAACACGGTGCCTCCAACAAACTGCCACTGAGCTCCAGCCCATCCTCCCGGTTGGCAGGAAGCACTTGGGCAGGGAACAAGGAGGCGGCGCACATCTGTGAGACCTGGCAGGGCACAGCATGGTCACAGGACACCCCTCTCCTTGCTGTAGAGCAGCTGGCTCTGCACGGAGGCCTGGCTGGTGCTCACCACTGACCGCACTGCAGGTACTCACTTTCGCCCACTGGAAGCACAGGGTGCCCGTCTGCATGCTTATCACCCAGCTGTCAGAGCGAAGGTGCTTCCTGCAGAGCTAACGCTCAGGTGGAGTCCCCTGGCTGCTGCTCTCCTTTAGTGCTTCTGTCCAAAGCTACAGGCCCAGAGATGACACGCAGAGCTTTAAAACAACCCTCCTCTCACCCTGGAACGGCCCCACTCTGCACCAAGCATTCCCAAGGTTCAGGGGCATCTGTGGCAGCCCACAAGCCCACTGTCACTTCTCAAAAGAGCCTCGGGTGTGGCTCAAGTGGCCCAGAACCCCAGAAGCAACCCCTGAGGACAGCAGCCTGTGTGTGCAGTCCTTGAGGCACACCATGGTCACCCACCAGCACACAGCTCAGAGACCTGCAGAGGGGGCGCAGGCACAAGACTCCCAGGGACCCTGAGCCTCAGGTCCCGTCCTTGGATCCAGCAGCCCTTCCAAACCTGCCTAGCCCAGCCATGCTAGCCTAGAGCAGCCAGCCAGGGACGGGGAGGGCCATGCCCTCCCTCACACAGGGAGGAGCTCTGCCCGGCCCATTCCTACTGAGGTTTCTGTCGCCAGTCTCAGGAGGTCTTCCACAGGGTTCCCAGACACTGGTGCAGCTCTTGCCCAGACTGTCTGGTCAAGAAACCCTCCAGCCAGGCCTGAGGCAGACAGGCCACAGAAAGCAGGTTATGGCCCACACTCCCAGGGCCCTGTGAACAGGGGAAAGCTGGAGCAAAGTCCCAAAGTGGGTAAGAAGGGGTACAGCGAGGGGCAGGATCTAGGCAGGGCATGCAGGATGCTGGCACATCCTGAGACAGTGGTGCTCAGGCAGGCACGGTTGGGTCTGCTCCCAGCAGAGCCGGGGCCTGGGAAGCACTGGTGTGCTCAGGGGTCAGAAGATGCAAAGAGCCCTCCCAACCCAAGAAGATAAGCAGCCCAATCTAAACAGGCCATGTGTTTAAAATAACTTCACAAAAGAAGATCTCAAAACATCTAAAAAACACCTGAAAATGTGTTCAATACCATCAACCATCCAGGAAATGCAAATTACAACAATAGTTCCTCTGTTGCTTGTTCTTGTGGGAACACAAGTGGCATAATCACCTTGGGAAACTGGCAGCTTCTTCTAAGGTTAAATGTACTCGTACCACATGACCTGGTGACTCGACTCCCAGGTGTTTACCAAGAGAGATGAAAACTCATATCCCAGAGTGGCTTCAAGTCACAGCAGGTAATTCCTAGCAGAAAGCTGGAAACAACTGGGGCCACGTGCAGGCACAAGCTGCTGAGTCACAGAAGCAGGCAGCCACTGTGGTGTGGCTGGCACGACACAGCCAGACACAGACCCCCTCACTGGACATCCTAACGCAGGCAAAGCTCACCTTCAGGGAAGGCGGGCGGGGTGAGCAGATGTGGGGGCTCACGCGGTGGACGTCTCCTCTTGGCTGTGACTGTACCAGCATGTGCACTTAGCACTGACTTAAAAGGTGACCCAAAGGGAAAAGCAAAAATCCGTTTGATTAAAAGAAACTCCACAGAAGACACAACATCAGACCACAGAAACCCACAGTGCACCAAAGAAGACTAAGCCAAGCGAAGGGATGCACTGTGTTCGTGAATCAGCAAACGTGGTAAAGACCTCAATGGTCCCCAGCACAGTTCCTCAGCTGTGAATCCCTACTAGAGTTTCGAGCTGATTTCAAAACCTATGCATAACCATGAAGAGCAAGGCCCTCGTCAAGGGCTCCAGTACATGTAAAAATCAGTACTTGAGACTTGGGCAAGACAGCCCAGGCACTGGGAACACTTGAGCTGTGCTAACAGTCACTACGCAGAGAGGGTGGTCTCCCAACCAGGGCATTAAGAGGCAGGTGTCCAGGCAGAAAATAAAACCCGAGCTGACCCAAACGTCAGCATGGACCCAAACGTGAAGGTTCAAAGTGTGACTTCTGGAACTCACTTGGAGTCCCACTCAACTCAGGCGTTACAGAAGCCAGCCAGGCATATGGGTGAAGACTGGCAAGTCAGACCCCAGCAGGAATGAGAACCCAGCCCCTAGAGGGCACGTCTAGGAGGCAACAAAGCTACACAGGAAGGAGGCCTATGGCACCCAGAAGGGACCCAGCATTTGCCAGGACAGGTGCCACCAACCACAGTTCCCAGGAGAGGCCCCCCACAGCCACATAATCCACAGCACCAGATGCCCACCAGGAGCACAGCAGCTGCCCCCATCCAGGCCTGGCCTCCCTGCATGTGCAGACATCTGAGAGCCACGACCCTGGCACCTGGCCTCTCTGGGGGAGTGCGTGCTGTTCCACGGTGCTGCATCTCCCAGAAGAGGACGGTGGGGACCACAGTTCAGGGTCGGGGGCAGCTGTGGGAGCACTCATCTACAGGGACCACACTGATCCTGTAGTCTGGTGGCTGCTGCCAGAAAACCTCACTCACTGACCAGTGCTGGCTCAGTTCCTCAGAAGCGTTCTAGGAGGGCACTTCTGGACTCAGGAGCTTCGAGGGGAACAAGTCAAAGGCTCGCTTAGCACAGTGCTCCAGCACCTGGAGGTCGGGGTGTGGGGGACGTGCCTGCTGGCACTCCGGCCCAGGCCTTCCACCCACAGGTGCGGTTCCCTTCTGTCACTTGGCCTATGTCAAGCACATGGCCCCTCCACCTCGGTGGCCTGGTGGCTACTGGGCTTCAGTCTAAGAGGACTAAGTGGGGCTCCAGAGGTGCAGTGGGGTGTGAGGAGAGTGGCCTGCGGCATGAGCTGGGCATCCCGTCGGGGTCTACTCCCTGTTCAGGGATAGTGGCGCAGAACCAGGGCTCACACCCACATTCCAGGGTTGCAGCCAGCTCCTCGTGCCCAGCCCCTCACGGCACATCACCTTGTTGTCTAGGTCGAAGAGGTAAGAGTCTTCTTCCCGAACATCGGCTTCCGAGTCCGAGATCAGCTCCCCGACGTACCTGCAGTGAAGAGAGGGGACGGTGCACTCAAAGCCACGTGAACAAGGTTCCACAGGCATTCCTAAGCTGCAGCATGACTGCAACAGGGAATCTGGGCTGTGACTGGTGGCAGACGGTGAGCTTAGTGTCCAGGGGCAGCCAGTTGGCAGGCTGCCTGAGAGCGTGTGTGATCAAGACCTCTGCTGCCCACGTCCCACTGCCACGCCCTGGACGACCCTGCTCTGAGCTTGTCCTGCAGGGCAGACACGCAGGGCATCAGTCCCAGAAATGACTCATGCAGCCCGCAGACCCAAGTGACCCCACTTACTCGCAGACAAAGGTGCCCAACGGGATGTCCTGCAGGGACCGCACGCCCCAGCCCATGTCCTGTGTCCGATAGAGCTGCAGTCTTGCCCTGGAAAACAGGCAGAGGGGAGGTGGACATGTGCCCTGTGCTCAGCCAAACCCAGCTCGTGGCACACTCTGCAGTGAATGACGGGAGTAAACCAAGAGGAAGACACTGGTTTCTCATCTGAGCCGTACAGCTCTGCAGGTGGCCGGCAGCAGCTCACGCCCAGGAAGCTGGGAGCACAGACTGGGCCGGACGCCAAAGCACAGCTTCCTTGCTGTGGTTGCACCAAAGGTGCCCATGCCAGGGGGCCTACTGCTGAGCACGGGTGCTACGGTGTTGGCCGCCCAGGCAGTGGCATCAAAAGGAACCAAACAAGCTCCTCAGGGCCTCAATTACTGGGCAGACCACACACGAGGGTCTCAGTTTTTGAGGACCCCTCAGAGCCACACACATCCCGCCAGCCCACTCAAAGGTCCAGGGGAGACAGCAGGACTGTGCTTGGCCCTGAAGGACGGAGAAGAGCAGGCTAGCCACCAGCACCGTGTCCACTGCAGTGTTACAGCTGTCAGACCTGACCCTGGGGACAAAAGGGCAGCCTGCAGTCGGGCTGACTGAGACACGGGGCTAGTGCAGAAGGCAGCAGGAGCACTCTGCTAGGATGGAGCCCGTCCCCTGAAGAAAGGGGTGGGAACCTGGACCACACCAGTGCCTCTGCTCTCAGCACCTGGCTGGCTGTCCCCGCAGCACGCCCTCTCCAGAGCACAGGGCAAGGCCCACCGCACACACGCCCCCCACCTGAGACCGTTCTGCACCACGCGGTTGCGGCAGTTCCTCCAGCAGGAGCAGGCGTGGTTGCACTCGAAGATCAAGGGCGGCTCAGCCATGTTGAATTCTGGCAGAAGTCGGCCGTCCTGTGGACAGACAGACGTGAGGGCTCAGCCAAATCAGTTTCTTTTCTTCCCAAAACAGGAGATATTAATGCATTTTCACAGAGTGCCCAGTACAGCCTCAAACAGACATAAAAACATGATTTCTGGTCAAACTCTCGTACACCTGCTGGGGAACACGGGGTAAAGCTCCACACTTGTGGTTTGGAGAAGAGCCCCGCCAGGAGCCAGGGGGCAGTGGAGGCTTCGGGGAGCTCCTGGTCCCTGCCCATCCACTGTCCTCCCTGCCCTCCTGCCTTGTCTTCTTAGTCAGTCCAGAGCTGCAGCATAGGGGTGTCCACTTCCTCCAGGTGGCTGGCACCTCCAGGACACTCCTGTACTCTTGACCTTGTTGCCCAGAAAGCCCCTGCATCTGGGGTCCCCGTCACCTGCTCCCTTTCTACACCCCAAGCCAGGAAAAGGTTGTGTGCACATCTGAGGCTTCGGGGTAGTCTGAGCAGCTGCAACTACCCTTGAACACTTGCTCCTGCCCTGCCCGCCCTGCCCTGCAGGGCCCACACTCCAGGACAAGACCGACCAGCACCTGCCAGCCCTGCCAGCCTTCTCCTGGTGACCTCCTCTCCTTCAGAAAACAAATTTCGCTTTGCATGGTTCCCTGCTCCTCTGAAGACCCCTGGGAGACACTGCTGCTGTCCCATTCTTGGCCTGTTGCTCCTTCACCTGACACCCGGCCCCTCCTCCCAGTGCCCAGTTTTGGATTCCCAAAACTAAGCCTTCCACCATGTTCCTGAAGGTCCCGAACTGCGTCCTGGCCCTGGGAACCCTTCTCTCCTTGGCTCTTCCCTCAGGGCCTCTCACTGGGCTTTTCCCACTAGCACCTGCCAGTCACTTCTAGGCCCCTGGCCGCCCTGGCCGCCCTGTCCAGTGATGCTCCCTCTGGGGTCTCTCACACCACTCACACTGGCAAGGACAAGGCAGGGCTCACCAGACACTGCAACAGAGGTTTCCTCCTGTGGCTAAGCCAGGCTGAGTCCAGTCCTAGGACCTCTGGAATCGCTCAGGGCAGCCCTCCTCCTGCCTGTGTGGCCTCCTCCTGCCTGTCTGCACACCAGCTCACCTCTGGCTCTTGCTCCCCAAGTTGCCAGGGACGGCCTTGGAACAGGAAGCGACATGTTCCGTGCCCTCCCAGTAGCAGCACTTACCAGGCAGTCACGCCTGCAGCAAAGGAGCGGTCCTCACCTTATCGTACCAGCAGCGCATGCTGAGCTGGCCACACATGCAGGTGCTGGAGGAGCAGTCGTCTATGCACACGCAGTACTGGGGACAAGAGCAGCAGGCACCATCAGACGGGCAGACTCGGCCCTGAGCTCTCCCTCCCAGCACAGGCGTGACCACACGTGTTGCAACTTGTCAAAATCACCCTTGTCTGACGTGGGCTTTCTCAGGAGGTCAGTGAGGCACAGCCCGGAAGGAGTTAAAAGTACCCCACTGCACTCAAGGCCACACTCCACAGGAAGGCGAGGGACAGGGCCCATGGCCTGTGACCTGAGGCTGAGACCACCCATCCCAGGAGGGTGGTGGGGCTGCCCACCAACAAAGCCACATGGACAACCTTTGAGAATGTCTGATTTTAGCCATAAAAGGAAAAGACAGCAAGTCACAACCTTGTGACTTGTGCCGGCTGCACAGCCTGCACAACCTTGTGCAGGCTTGGTGGCCTGCACAACCCCAGAGGCACCTGCTAGCCTGCACCCTATAGTGGGCTGGGGACCCAGGGTGCCTCCAAGGTGCTGCTCAGGGCTCCTCTGCTTCCTGGCTTGGGGACAGGCAGCACCAGCACCCTGAGCACCCACTGGCCGAGCACTGCTTGGCCCTGCTCTGGACCAGCAAAACCTGGTAGGTGGGCCCAACAGCGTCCGACGTGGGGCTCAGGATCCTTTTTCTGGCAGGATCTCCTGTTCTCCGCCTCCTTTGTGGGAGGCAGCTGCTGCAAAATCTCTGCCATGCAGCCACGGCCCTCTGCCGAGGGTGGGAAGGAAACCCGGAGCCCGGGCTCCCTAGGCCCCTGCTCCCCGCCTGGCCCAGTGCCCCGCCCACCAACCTGCAGGTGAGTGATGTTCCTGTCGATGCTCATGGGCGAGGTCACGCAGTTCTGGGAGACGTACTTGTAGTTGGTGGGGCAGGGCGCGCCGTCCACAGCATTGACGCAGGGGATGGGGATGCGCTCATAGCCCCGAGCAATGTCTCTGCCAGGAAACGGGCGTTAGGAGCTCTGCCCAGCGGGGCTGCGCCTGATGGTCACCAACGCCCACAGAGCTGCCAGCTCTGGGGCCTCCTCACCTGCTCACCGTCTTCTCGACAGGGGCGGGCCTGTCGGGGGCCGAGTCCCGCAGAGCCTTGCTGGTCTGCAGCGCGCTCCACACCTGCGAGTCCAGGCTGGCGCACTGCAGGGGCGTCTCTCCCTCCTTGTTTTTTAAGGTGACATCTGAATCCCGAGAAAGAAAGAGGCTAAAAGGAAAAATGTAAGCCAACAAAACATCCAAATCTTAATTTACAAGAGACAAAGACGAGATTCCTCAGATGAGTCTACTGGCTAGGAACAGCACTGTCCGCACTGCCACGCCCTCCACACGTGCGCAGGGCACCGCTCTGCCCACACCCCGAGGTCGCGCTGCCGTCTCAGCAGGAAGGGTGTGCGAGAACTAGGACGGCCTGACTGTGCGCTCATTACCCGCAGGGACAAGGGGAGAGATGGCGGGAGAAAACTGCGTCTGGCCCTGAGCAGGGCGAGCAGCCAGCGTGTGGCCCACCGAGTGGTGCCACAGCCTCGCCTCGGGCACAGCACTCCAGGTGAGGCGGCAGTCACCCCTTCCCATCCTTCCGCAAAAGCAAGGACTCCACCCAGGACCCCACTAGAACCCGGGTGTGCAGGCCTCGTGGGAAGTAGGCTGTGTGTCTGAAGAGGGCCCCGGGTGGTCAGCGTCAGCACCACCCACAGCTCCAGCCTCGTCTGGAGGGAACCCTGCTCCTGGGCACCCAGAGCCTTTGAGGGCCTCACTCGAAGAAAACCATCCCCACGCTGCTTCCTGGCAGCAGGTTCAGGTCTGAGACTCGCCTAAGGTTGGAACTGAGAATTTGGGATTCCACAGGACAACATCGCTAAGCCAGAAACAACCCACAGCAGGTATTGATGGGGGATGGGAAAGACACTTCTTTGCCTGTAGGACACCAAGGACACTTGTCCAGCACCAGGAGCAGAAGCCTGCCCTGGTGCCAGGCCTGGTGTGGACATGACCCCCGAGCAGCCCTCAGGGCCCAGGACAGCACCACACTCACACGACACAGTCATAGCGATTCTCTCTGGCAGCGATGTGCAGGGGTGAGTCTCCATGGATGTTCACGGCGTGCAGGTCACACTTGGCGGCCAGCAGTATCTCGGCTATGTCCACACAGCCTGAGAATGCAGCCCAGTGCAGGCAGATGTTTTCCTCCTGGACAGACACACAAGTGAGAGCCCTGTGAGCACCATTCCCAGCCAGACACAGAGTGCGGGATGAGGTGAGGGCAGCCGCTCTCCTCATGGGCCTGAGGAGATGCCAGAAGGAGCTGCAGGCCCCTCGCAGTCCAGAGAGCAGCTTCCTCCCTGAACGCCACAGTATCCTTTCTTCCTGTCTTAAAAGTCACAATTATAGCATAGTACATGCCTGTAATCCCAGAGGCTGGGAGGCTGAGGCAGGAGGATCGTGAGTTCAAAGCCGGTCTCAGCAACGGCGAGGCGCTAAGCAACTTACTGAGACCCTGTCTCTACATAAAACACAACATAGGGCTGGGGAGGTGGCTCAGTGGTCGAGTGCCCGAGTTTAATCCCTGGTAAGCACCCCCCTACCCCGGCAAGAGTATTTTAAAATAGAAAAAAAAAAAAACCAGAACTACACCACCCTAAACACCATACACTATTTACATAACCTATGGGACACTTTCCTTCTATTTTAAAGAACCGATGTTCTTTCCCAAATAGCTATATAGTCATAGGACTGGATAATGCTCGTGGAAGATATGAAAACAATAAAATGATTTAATTTAAAAATTACCTTGAAAACCACTATTATTATTATTTTTTGGGGGGGGTAGAGGAGATTGGAACCCAGAGGCGTTTCACTACTGAGCCACATCACCAGCCATTTTTATTTCTTATTTTGAGACAGGGTTTCCCTAAGTTGCTTAGGGCCTCACTAAACTGCTAAGGCTAGCTTGAAACCTGTGATCCTCCTGCCTCATCCTCTCAAGCTCCTGCAATTACAGGCGTGCACCACCACATCCAGCTTAAAAAAGTTTTAAAGTAAAACAAAAATAAAATATGGAAAAACATTTGTGCTGCATGTAAAACAATTTCTAATCAAGTTACAATAACAACGGTAAGTTTTTTAGAGCACAATTCTGGGAAAACATAAAAAGGGCACGGCAATGATGAAGAGCTCACAGGAGAAAAAGACAAGAATCAATGCAAACAGGAGAAACACTGAGCCCAGCAGACAGCTGAGCCACAGGCCCAGAGCCCCCGCTGACATCTCGGCTGGACACAATGCAGCCCTACAGGAGGCACGCCCACACCCCACACCCCACTTCAGCTAGTGCCTCCTGGGCAGGGCACCTGCCCGCCTGTCCAGCACACTGCTGTCCGGCTGCTGGAGTTTCGTCTTTCTGGGCAGTGTGAGGCTTCCTCCCTCCCTCCTGGCCTTTCTCTGTCCTCACAAGTCTTCCTCCACTGTTAGAGCCGCAGGGTGCTGCCACCCTGACTCCGCCCCTCCGCTGGGTCTGCTCTACTGTCCGACCCTCGCGCTTGTCCTCTCTGAGGCCCGGCTCCTGCCCAGTCACTCCCAGGCACCCCCAGGCTGCTCCCTCTCCTGCCGTCCCTTCCCTACCTCTGCCGTGGTCTCTACCCCTCGTCCTGGAGTCCCCAGTGTCTCTCTCAGGTCAGAAACGCACCCTCGTTTCCCTTTTCCTTCTCTACCGCGGTAGTTTTTAACAACCAGCAAATCAACAGGTTGTCTAAAAGGTCAACTGTATTCCCCAAATCTCAGCTGCCCACCCAGTCCACCCCCAATCCACTCCAGCTCCCAGTCCATGGACATCTCGTGCTGGTCCGTCACCAGGCCTTCAGCAGCATGCCCCTCCTTGAGCTCCATGAAGGCAGAGACCCCGACTGTCACCACAGTGGGAAGACTTCCTTCAACTTGTGCTCTTTGTTCTGCAGGTTGAGCCTTGCCACAAAAGCGGCTGGGGTGGGGGTCTCCCGTGATGTCTTTGCTGGTGATGCATGGCGCCAGCATGCCCCCTACCAGTGCAGTTGATGCTACCGGCTTTGTGTGAGCCTCGCTCCTTGGCGATGGGCACCCGGTTGTTCATATCCTCGGCATAGCTTGGGCTGCTGCAGAGCCCCCAGGTATGGAGATGGGCGCCTGCTATAAGCAACAGAGTCCATCCACTTCTTTTGCTGGATAATTTCTCAAGGCCAAACCCTCCAACTGCTGGAGGTGGACTGACCTGACGTGGTTTCCACCTACCATCACAGCCTGAGGGGACGGCTCACTGTGGTGATTTCCCCGACAGCCACAGACAGATCAAGCCAACCACCCCATCCTATTCAGGCTCAACGCAGAATCCCAGGGGCAGATTCAGGGCTGCGTCCAGCTCATCTGTAACACTAGGGTGCTCTCAGAGAACTGAACGATCTCCTGTCCAGTGTCCACAAGTCAAGGCTTTTCAGCTCAGTGGCCATTACAAAGGAAAGCAGAACGGCAGGGGTGCCGGGTCTCGCACACTCCCTGCCAATGGCTGGCTGCCCTGAGCGGGCTTCACTGCCTCCTTTGCTTCTGAAGGAAAAACTAAAAGCACACGCCTTTTCCTTGACCTCAGTGTCTTCTGAAACCTTGGTGTGTCAGGGTCTTTTCTGGTTGTTAATCCTAGTGGCTTCCTCACCCTCTGGTGTCCGTCTGGTTTCCATCTCCCCACACATCTTGAATTCCAAACAAAAACTGTTTCCTCAGGGGCTTCTTTTTGCTTTATCAGAATGATCTATTTATGATTCTGTAACCAGAAGTTCACTTTTGAGAATGTGCGATCATCCAGGACCCTAAGCTCGTGAGACTGCTCCACCCGTGGGCTCAGAGGGTGATGGTCTGGCCTGTGCTTCCTGCGCATGCTTGCTTCTGTGGACCAGGTGGCAGGGGCCAGCCAGTGGGGGCGCACAGCTGCCCAGGCCTCAGCTCCACATGGGGGGACAAGGCAAGGCCCCCAGAGCTCAGGACAGGGCAGAGCGCTCTGAAAGCAGCTCTGGAGACCTGTGCCTTTCCTCCTGGATCTGTCCCCCAGGCAGGTGGGAAGCCCTGTCCACCCACAGGCCAGGGACTGGAGAATGCAGAAAGGCCTGCCTCAGTGCGGGCAGCATCACCCCTGCACTGAGAGCTGCTCCAGAGCCATCCACCACCCTGGGCAGCAAAACCCTAGACCATCAGACTAACCCAGGCCAGAAGCTACCCCAGAACAGAGCCCAGGAGTCCCACAGGAGGCAAGGATCCCAATACCCTGATGTCAGTAAAACACAGGTTACTGGATCCACGGAGAAGCAGGAATCACCAACTGCCAACCACACCTGGACGGCCATAGGTGCTGGGCTAGCACACACGGCCAGCACGTGGCCAGTGGAACGCATGCCCAGAGGTGCAGTGGAGACTCCCTACAAGTGCCCTGCGGACCCACAGAACCCACCACATCTGAAAGGAAGTATCAGCACAGCTGCCTCACAGAGGAGTGGTGAGCTGGAAGACGTCCCCGTAAAGCAGTCAGGCTGAGGGCAGAGTGAAAAATGATTTTAAAAAACCGCCACAAGCACGCACGGACTGCGGGGCATTCCAGTCTAACACGCGGTTCTAGAGCCCTGGGGAGCGGTGGGCAAAGTGCCAGTGAAGGAACGACAACCCAACACTTCCCAAATCCAACACAGCCCTGAATCCAGAGATCCGAGAAAGTCAACTAGCCAGGCATGGAGGGGCACGCCTGCGATCCAGTCACTCAGGAGCCTGAGGCAGAAGGATCTCAAGTTCGAGGCCAGCCTGGGCAACTTAGTGGGAACTTGTCTCCAAATAAAAATAAAAGGAGCTGGGGATGTGGCTGAGTGGAAGAGCACCCCGGGGTCAATCCCCAGTAACGACCAAAGGAAACTCGGTGAACCCTCTGCAGACACAGGGACAGCACCAAGGCCTGTCCACAAAGCTCAGAGTAGCCAGAAGGAAAAGAATTGTTACGCACGAGAGACCGTGAGGCCCGTTATCAAACAATGCGGTCGGAACTCCTGAAAGCAACACACACAACATCAAGAGAAAAACCAGACGAGGACTCTGCCCAGCAAAACACCTTTCAAAAAAAATGAAGGCCAGGTAGGGGCTGTGCAGGCGTGACAAGTGCAGGAGCTTATCACCAGCCGGCTCGCAGGTAGGAGACGGGCAGGAGCAGCAGCATCAGGGACACAGGTCTAACAGCCGAGGAGCAGCCAGCAACGGCCACCCAGGCCCAAAGGCAGGACATGTCTTCCTGGGAGCCAGGAGGCATGAGCAGCACAACAGGCCCCCGAGGCCAGGGCAAGAGGCAGAAAATGTGAGGAGAGGAGAACGAAGCTTGGGAGGGGAGTGACGGAGAGGACAAGGCTCTTCTGCCACACCTCCTGTCAGGACTGGGGCAGACGCTGCCAGCGACAGGCAGGTCAACTTGTACACACAGATTAATGGGCTTCTGATAAAGGTGCAAAGTCAATTCTACAGCTCTCTTCCCAAAAGACTGGTGGAGCTTTGACCCACACCTCACGTCACACATAAAAATCAACTCAAGCCAGGCGCAGTGGCGCACACCTGCAATCCCAGCAGCTCAGGAGGCTGAGGCAGGAGGATCGTGAGTTCAAAGCCAGCCTCAGCAACGGCGAGGCACTAAGCAACTCAGTGAGACCCTGTCTCTACATAAAACACAAAATAGGGCTGGGGATGTGGCTCAGTGCTCGAGAGCCCCTGAGTTCAGTCCCCAGTACCAACAACAACAACAACAAAAAAATAGTTCACAGACTTAGGTAAGGCTGTAAACATACAGCCTTCAACCACAAGGCTGCTGACAGAACATGGGGTAAGATCTTCAGGGTCTTAACTGGACAATGATTTCATAAACAGAACACCCAAAGCAGAATTCACATACACACACAAAGATAAACTGGGCTTTATAACAATTCAAAAACTTCCAAAGACAGATCTATAAAGCATATAAGCATATCTGATAAAGGCCTTGTTTCCAGAACATTGGGAAAAAACTCCTGAGACTCAAGAACAAGAAAATTATCCACCAAAAAAACAAAAAAACAAGCTAAAGATCTGAACAAACCCTTCACCAAGAAAATACACAGATGGCAAAAAAGTCCCCAAAAAGATGATCAGCATTCGTCAGTACAGAAGTGAAAACTAAGGGAGATTAAGGAGGACTAAGCCACCACGAGACACCGCCACACGGTTACTTTAAAGCTAGAGCTAAAGGGACTGGCGCACCCAGATCTGGGGAGAGCAGCCCCCACCAGACGGCACAGCGCATTGGACACACCTGCGGGGGGGCCCGGCCCTGTGCTTCCAGGTGCTCGCTGAGCAGAGGTGCATGTGTCCACCACATCTCTGTGACAGTACACGTCACAGCCACAGCGCGCCCACCAACAGACACACGGAGGACACTTAGGCAGTGAGGAGCCGCCCCAGAGGGCGTGAGGGTGAGCTCAGCGCAGCTGCCCCACCGCAGGTGAGCACTGCAGAGAGCACCTGCACAAGGGTCCAGCAGAGCCTTGGAAAGAGCAAGGCCACGAACATACCATTAAAGAGGCCAGTGGAGACCGGCAGGCCTGGGTGCCGCTGCAGGACTTCAGTGAGCAGCGTGCGTGCTGGCCATCTCCCCGTGCTAATGGCCTCCAGAGCCAGGACCTACCCACCTTTGAGTCACAGCATCAGCCGGGCATGGTGGCAGCACCTGTGATCCCAGACACTGGGGAGGCTGAGGCAGGAGGATCCCAAATCTGAGGCCACCCTAGGCAGCACAGCAAAACCCTATCTCAAAACTTTAAAAGTGGGGATGGGGAGCCTGGGGGCTGGAGTGTGGAGTTCAGTGGTCAGGTCCTTGCGTACATTGGTTGAGGTCCTGGGTTCAAAACATATCACAGTCCAGCTGCTAAACAAAGGGCCCTGGCATTTAGCTAGAGAGCTAAGCTACCCTTCCACTTCATGGAAAAGGCCACCAGCACCCCAAGTCCAGACCCACTGAAACCTGGATGGGTCGAGTGCTGCCCGTGCCCACAGGCCAACCTCCAGACTGGGGACCATGCCTGAGGCAGTGCCACGGCTCAGCCCCGAGTGCCCCAAGGCCCTTGTGTTACAGGGTTGCTCCTCAGTGTGGCGCTACTGGGAGAACCTTTAAGAGGTGGAGTGATGAGGGGTCTTCAGGATGGGGGATGCCGTGCGAGAGAGCCCCTTTCTCTTGCTGGCCACAGGAGAGGCCCCTTTCTCTTGATCCACCACATACTTCCCCCATTACTGCCCCCCGCCCCCACCAATGGCCTTCAGCACCACGCCCACAGCAAGGAGGCCGTGCAGGAGGAGCCCATGTCTCTGCTGGCCCAGGTCCTCCTGCTCCCTCCTCTCCTCATCCACGCCCCTTGCTCGCCCTCCTGTGATGGTGAGCACGGCAGGCTTGGATACGGCAAGGCTCAAGTGCTGTGGAGGCTGCAGACGAGGCCACGTGGCCACAGTAGAGTGGCCGAACACTGACACCCCCAGAACAGGCCTGGGCGCCTGCACGGGACCCTTATTTCCAAGTGGGAAGAGAAAATGCTCACATCCAGGGCTCAAGACGCAACCAGTGCAGAGACCACAAGTCCCCTGTGCTGCTCAGGTCCTGGCACATGAGCCAGGCCACCAAGAGCACAGTGTAGCCAGCAGCGGCCCTGCCAACCTCCTTTCTTAGTCCCCAGCCCGAGCTCGCCTGGGCTGGACTGCCCACCGGTGGCTGGTGGGGTTCCAGCCCGCTCCTCCCTCACCCATCTGCCATCGTGCCCACACCCACGCCCGCCCCTCCTCCACCCTTTCTTCTGAGGTCCCTGCAAACCTCCAGAAAACGTCTTCCACGTCAATGAGGCAACTGCCACCAGGCTGAAAGGTTCCCCAGAACAGGGGAGTCCATCTATCTGACTCCAGACCCTAATTTAGGGGGAAATAAACTAGTGCCCCCAAATTAACCATCAATGCAGTATCTCAAACCACTTTCCACTCTCTTTCTTTCTTTCTCTTCCAAAGAAGCACCTACAGGCAGAGCCAGCCTGGCACAAGACCCGGCCCTGAGAGACTTTTCCCTGGGCTTCTCCTGGGGGCCAGTTGGGGATATGAGCCAAAAGCAGGGAGCATGGGGCAGAGAGCTGCACCACCAGCCACACATCCTCTGGATCTACAGACCCGCCCAGGCGCCATGTCTGTCTGGACCTGCCCTTCTATGGACATCTGGCATAAGGCCGCTGCTGGGTCATGAGCTGCTGATGCCAAGACGTCAGAGCTGCTGCCAGGTGCCAGGGTCTTCCCTTTGGAGTGAGGAAGCCGTCCCAGTGGCCCAACCCCCAAAGCACAGGAGGCCTAGTACTTAGGGATTCTCTGTCAGCCCAAGAGACTCACGTTGTCCCGGATGTTGATATCAGAGCCCTTGGAGAGCAGCAGCTTCACGAGCTCCACGTGCTTGTACTCGGTGGCCCAGATCATGGGCGTCCAGCCGCCGTCATCCTGAGTGCAAAAAAGGGGACAGCTTCCACAGCTGCCAAGACGTGTCCATGCAGGGCCACGTCTCACCCGGGGCCTGAGGAGACCCAGGTGGCAGTGCAATGCTCGAGGTGTGCTCTGGAGGCCTGAAAGGGCAGGAAGAACCAGGACTCTCTGGTCCTGGGCCCTCCCACAGGCATGGCTCCCAGCTACCCCAGAGGGGTGGAGCTGCTGGCCACCCAGCCCAGCAAGACCCATGGAGCACCAGCCACAGCGAGACGGGGAATATGAGAAGCAAGGCCCTTCCTTGGTCCTCTTGAGCTCAGGGACAACGTCGAGCAGGAGACAGGCCACAGAGAGACACCAGGCCCAGAGGGAGCCCAGGGCAAAAGGTCTCGGGCCACCCAGACTGTGGGAGCTGCCTTCCCACCACATCCTCACTAGTCCTGGGCTGCTTCATTCAGATCAGAAAAGGGGCCTTCCAGGGCCCGATCCCTGTGCTGCCAGCTCTGAGCAGAACCCCAAGGCTCCAGGACACCCTCCACGACTGCCAACCACTGGCATCGCCAGGCCCTGGGCACTCGGCAGTGCCACACAGGCCGCCTCAGGACCAGCAGCCCCGGCAGAGGGGGTCGTGAGGGCACATGGCAGCCCAACCTCATGAATAAGGACATGTGTCGGGCAACAACCAAACCCAGCAGACGGGTGATGCTGCAGAGAGGGAACCAGTCAAGATGCCACCCGAGTCAGGTCTGACCACAGGGTGGGGAGGCGGGGCCTGGGCCAAGAGTCGAGGACACAGCCTCCTGAGGGAGATGGAGACTCACCCCAGAGCTGGGAGGCCAGAAGCCCACCGCAGGCATGCTGAGCAGCCTGGAAGCCAGCCCCTTTTAGGGCCCTCTCTGGTTCGCCAGATACGGGCAGACATCCACTGTGTGCCCAGGAATGACCACAGGCCACTACATGGCACAACAGCACCCAGTGGCTCTGAAAATGGGAACCAGCTCAGTGGACAGCAAGACCACGGCCAGTGCCAGGGGCAAGCCAGGCTGAGGGAAGCTGGGAGCCCTAAGGGAGTGAGTGCCGTTCCAGGCAGGAGCTGCCGGGACACCTCACTCCAGCAATGAGGTCTAGAGCAGGCCAGGGAAGCAGGCACAAGGCCCTTCAGGGCTGGGGGGCCTCATGGACAGATGCTGTCCATCAGCAGGGTGGTGCACCATGGGACAGGGATGTGGCTCCACCTGGCAGTTGACGTCCATCTGTCCGTTGGAAAGCAGGTACTGGACCACGTCGTAGTGCCCCTTCTTGGCAGCCAAGTGCAAACACGTGGAGCCCTCTGCATCCTGCAACACAAATGCCACTCAGTTCAGAGACACCACCTCCTGCCTCGGCCCTCCGCGCAGGGCCAGAGACTCCTGCTCCCACACAAAGCAGGTGCCGTCCCATCCCAGGCCAGAGCCAAGCTCCAAGCCCCTGTCCTAGAGAGCTGGCACCGCAGGTAGTAGAGCCTCCACCACACACACTAGCAGGCGCACCACCCCAGGACCTGTACGCTCTGACCACCCTGGACTGGATGACCGAGGGACACCCCCAGGCTTTTAGTCAGGGCCAGTGTGCAGCGCAAGCCCTGCTTGGAACAGTTCTAATAGGAGCCTGGGACCTGCTCTGGGCCACAGCGGTGCACCCTGGGCCCTCTGAGAGCTAAAGGTTACATGGCAAATCGCAGCAGCGTGTCAAGGGAGCACTGGGTTATGACAGGGTGGAGCACAGCAGGAACCAGGGGCAGCCTGCCCTGTCACCTTGCTGTGCCTGTGTTCCCCGGCTGCTAGGCACACCTCGCCAGCTTTCAGCTGTGTCCCCACGGATTCTACACAGACCAGAGTCAGGACAGACCCAGAAGTCCCCAGATGAGCCAGAGGGCTATCCAGTTTGCACGTGGTGACAGCTTGGCTGGAGGCCACAAGAGTGTGCCCACCCACCCAGAGCGCACCCTCTTGCAGGGACCACAGGACCACACACACGATCCTGCCCCCGCCCGCAGAGTCTGTCCCTGCACTCCCCACCCAGCTGGCTTGGTCTCTGTACTGCTTCTCTCAGAGCCAAGGCCCTGGGTTTGGCACCTATCAGCTAGCACATGGGTGTTCATCAGGGTACCGCCTCCCTTAGGAGCAGGCCCTGCGCCCGACTCCCACGTGACCACTGCTCAGGACAGACACTGAAAGAGGGCACGAGTTGTCAGGGACAGTGCACAAGTGGCAGGGGCACTGCCACCCTGGCAGATGAACACACAAGCCAAGAAAGGAGCTCCAAGGCGTATGATGCTGCCCCAGGCAGATAGGGGACAGAGACCCAGGAGGGGCGAGAGAGGATGTCTCGCTGGGCAGAGGGCAGGAACTGAGGGTCTCCGAGCCAAGCGGACCACACGGGAGCAACGCAGAGGTGCAAAGAGCAGGGCCTCGGGCAGGGAAAGGCTGCCACCCACTCAGTGCAGAGCACCTTGCTGACATCTCCAAGCTGAAACACGCTCACACCAAGCCCACCCAAGGGATCACCCCAGTGCCCGTCCCTGCCCATCCCTCAGAGGTAGCCACTCTCGTTTACTCTTCTGACGTGTCTCCTGGCGCTTCCCTGACATGTGTCCACACGTTCTACAATGGTGTCTAGCGTGCCGCAGGTCCTTCTCCAACTCCTGCTTAGATCAGACAGTGGCTGAGGCTCGTCTTGTAGGTAACATGTCACACTCTGCTGCTTGTAACTGCCACACGACCATCTCCAGCTTCTTCATTCCTAGTCAAGGAACAGCTGTCTGACCAAGCAACACAGTGTGCATGCTCACGAGGGATGGTGGCCACAGGGGAAAGACTGCCGGAGAAAGACCACCAAGCCACCGCCGTGAATGTGCAGATCTCTGCCTCTGGCCAGGAGCTCGGACACCTTAGGTTTTACATAACGATCGTTCACTGGAGTCTCAGTCAGGTTTTAAAAAGGCTGAGCACTCTTCCCATGTTCAGTGTTCATTTCTTAAAATATGAATTTGCGTGAAGTTTTTTTCTTTTTAGTTACGCATGACAGGAGAGTCTATTTTGACATATGTACACAGATATGAGGTATGTCTTGCTCTAATTAGGATCCCACTCTTGTGGATGCACACGGTATGGAGACTCACTGTGCTGTGCTCGTGTATGTTCACAGGAAAGTCATACTGGATTCATTCCACTGTCTTCCTTTTCCCATCCCCCTACCCTTCCCTTCATTCCCCTTTGTCTAATCCACTGAACAATTTCTATTCTTCCCTCCTCTCTTGTTGCGTTAGCATCTGCATATCAGATAGAACATTCAACCTCTGGTTTTTGGGACAGGCTTATTTCACTGTGCATGAGTTTCCAGATCCACCCATTTACCAGCAAATGTCAGTCACTCTTTTTCATAGCTGAGTAATATTCCACTGCATATATGTACCACATTTTATTCATCCACTTATCAGTGTTCATTTATTATTTCCTGTTTTGTGGGCGGCCTGCCTACAGTCTTTGCACATTTTTTCTTTTGGGTTATTTTATCTTATTTGTCAGAGTTCTTCATACTGGCATCGCAGTCTTCCCTGTGACTTTTAAGAGTCCTACAAGTGTGCCTTTTACACGGGACCCTCAAGCTGTCTGCCCTGTGTGTCTCCATCGTCACTCCCTCCGTGCCTGACTCCCCATCACAGTGCTGGGCTACAGGACACACGGGCTCCTCTCCTTGGTCGTCACATCTCTACTTTGCATGGAGAGCTCAGTGGGCACCTGTGAGTGAGGACAAAGGAGGTTCCATCCACACGGTGCCGTTCTGTTTCTACCTGTCCCATCTGTCACCATTCCACACTCCCTATGTTTCGGGGCACAAATTACTCTTCGGCATTGCATTTCCCTTCTCCCTCCTTCACTTCCCCGTGCAGCAGGGCTTCTCTTCTTAGTGCCTCCCCGTCAGTCTTCTTAAGTACACAGTCTCTCCCGGCACACAGCTCCACAGGATCCCAACCCACTGCCCCATCCTGCGGGCACACTCCCCTCTGCGGGACATGCATGAGCTCCACCTTGGCCACCACTGCTTTTCTTCCTTTGGCACTGGAGATAGAGCAGGGTCACCTCTGAGCTCCAACCCCAGGCTCACTAAGGCCTCACTAAGTGCTGAGGGCCTCGAACTTGAGAACTCCTACTGCAGCCTCCGAAGTCTCCTGGACTGAGGTGTGGACACCACGCCAGCCTTTAGTTACTGCTTTAAACGACCTCTTCTCATTCGAGAAACTTTAAGAATGATGAATCTTCCACACCTGCAGCCTTCTGCTGTCCGCTTTCCTTCTGGCCTCAGCACCCCTTGCAGGTGACCCAGCGCATCTGCACAGGCTCCACCTCACACTCTGCTCCCCTGGACAGGTGCTCTGAGCTGACCCCCTCTCCTCAGGCTGCTTTCTCTCAACACAGTAAAGCACCCTCCACCTGGCCCCGTCATGTCAGCCAAGAAGCCAGCAGCATCTCACAGTGTTGCCTACCTGCGATGCACAGTTTTTCTCTGGCACTTGTAGGATTTTCTTTATTTTGGCACCAACAGTTTGAGCATGTGTACTTAGATGTTCTCTGCATTTATTTACCTTGCTTGGGATTGGCTGGCTTTCTTGTCTTTTTTTTTTTTTTTTTTTTGGTACTGAGGATTGAACGCAATTAGGCCACTGAGCCACATCCCCAGCCCTATTTTGTGTTTTATGTAGGGCTGTTTTATTTAGGGTCTCACTGAGTTGTGTTTTATTTAGGGTCTCACTGAGTTGCTTCGCACCTCACCATTGCTGAGGCTGGCTTTGCTCATGATCCTCCTGCCTCAGCCTCCCTTGCTCAGTGGATGGCCGTTTCTCTCCATCTCTCCATCTGGGGAGCTGTGCCCGTCACTCCTCCTCGTGCTGTTTTCCACCAGGGTTCTCCTTGCTGTTACACAGTGGCCTACTCTGCTCTGCACACTGACCGCCACCATCTCTCTTTCTTCCACTGCACTCGATCTTTGGTGAGGCTCACGGGTGCTGCTGACTTCAGGCGTCCGCCCGCCCAGCGGCAGCTCCTCCAACACCCACCTGCAGGTTCCAGGTGCTCCAGGAGAGCCCTGAGCACCGGCCTCTTGGGTCCTCAATCAGGGTATCTGCTTGGGTGCCAGCTCCCTATGAGGAGGTGGGACCTGGCTCCTGGCACCAGATGGGGAAGATGTGGAGTGTGCCTGCCACCCTACAGAGAGCATTTACTCAGAAATACCAAAGCCATCCAGTACGTCAAAAACATAAAAAAAAAAAAGGACTAAATACAAATTTGAAAAAATGTTGACTTTTAACAAAAGCAAATTAGGATAGCAAAAAAAAAGTTTCCATATGAAATTGTTAATACTAAAAAACCTGTAATAGCACAGATAAGGTATGCTTGGACACTCCTGAAACAATTTAGAAAGATGTACAGAAAGAAACTGAATGTGTATCTATTTTAATACAATAATTCTACACCCAGACATCTATCCTAAAAAAATCAAACTCATGCAAATATTTAGTATGAAAATGCTTACTAAAGCACTGCTTTTACTGAAAGCTGAAAATAAGATAAATATTAATACATAAATTTAACTAAAAATGATACAAGATAATAAAATACGAAAGCAGCCATCTGAAGTGGTATTACAGAATGATAACCAATGACAGCAGAATAGTAAAAACTTAATTTGATTTGAAACGGGAGTTGATAAATTAGTATATAGTCACTTTTTGGGAGGAAAAACATTTTAACGTGAAAGCCCAAGCCTCTGTGTATGTGTTTTGTGGTGCTGAGGACTGGATCCAGGGTGCAGGTGCAGATTGTTCTGCCACCAGCTGCATCCCCAACCCTGTTTATTCTTTCAGATAGAGCTCACCGAGTTGCCGAGGCTGGCCTGGAACTGCGATCCTCTTGCCTCAGCACCCTGAGCCGCTGGGATCACAGGCACGGCCACCACACCTCACTCCAAAATGTTTACACTTTTGTTTCTTTGGCATTGGGGATGGAACCATCTCCTGCATGTGAGGCACTTGCTCAACCACTGAGCCACATCCTCCGCTCATGTTCATTTACGTTTTTTGTTGTGCTAATATATAACATAAAATTTGCAGTTTTAACCACTTTTGAGTGTACAATTCACTGGTGTAAATTATACTTATGACATCATCATCATGATTTCAAAACTTCTCCAATACCCCAAACGAAAACTGTACGCCCACTAAACAACAGGTCCTGGGCCCTCAGCTGACACCCTACCCGGTGTCTGGTCCTATGCCCGCCTGTTCTAGGGCCCTCGGCCAGCAGCACAGGGCACCTGCCTCCTGCATCCGCTCCTTTCACTGTGTCCTGGAGATCCACCACGCTGACCTGCACTGCACAGATGGACCATGTGTGGATCCTTCACCCGCTGATGGAAACCGGGACTGCGTCTCTCCAGCGGCTGGGGAAGCACTGGCCTCAGGTCGTCCTGCACATACCTGCTGCTTTGGCATACGCCTCGGGGGGAGCCCTGACCACGCGGTGCACTGACAGAGGCTGTTCTACAGGCTTGGCTTCCCCTCCGCATTTGCTCCCTTTCCGCCTTTCAGAGGACGGCCCTCCTGGTGGGGTGAGGCGCATCTAACTGTGGTCTTGATTTGCATTCCCTTGATGACTAATAATGTCAACTATCTTTCTTCATCTCCCAAGGGGCCATTTGTGGATCTTTTTTTAAAAAAACTGTACCTAGTTTTGAACTGGAACATTTCGGTTTTGTTGAGCTCTAAGACTTTAAATATGCTGAACAGAAACCCTACATCAGATATAGGATTCACCAATGATTCTCCATGCTGCACGTTGTCTTTTTACTCTCTTGATAATGTCCTTTGACGCAGGGATTTTTAAGTTTAATGAAGTTTGTCTAATTTTTCTTTTATTGTGTACTTCTGGTATCATAGCCAAGAAATCACTGCCACATCCAGGGTCATGAAACTGTTTTCAGGGAGTTTTCCAGTTTGAGCTCTATAGTTCTTCAATTCATTTTGTACTTATTCTCACACATGGTGTTAACACATTCTTCTGCACGTGGGTACCGAGTTTTCCTAGCACCATTGCTGAAAGTTGTCTTTTGCCCATCAAATGATAGTCGTAACCCCAATGAGAGCTAACTGGCTACACATCCGAGGGTGTGTCTCTGGGCCTCTTCTACTCCTTGGGTCCACAGTGCTGTCTTGATGCTAACGCCATGCTCTTTCCATAACTTTACAGTAAGTTTTAAACTTGGGAAGAGTGAAGCCTCCCAACTTTGCTATTTTTCAGAACTGTTTGGCTATTCCAAGTCCTTGAGACTCTACGTGAACTTCAGGATGGGTTCTTCTGTATCCATAAAAAGGCTGTTGGGAGGTGGGGAAGTGGCTCAGTGGTAGAGCGCGTGCCTAGCAGGTGTGAGGCACTGGGTTCAAACCCCAGCACCACATTAAAAGACTAAATAAACAAAATAAAGGTATTGTGTCCATCTACAACTTAAAAAGAAAAAAAAAAAGCTGTTGAGATTTTGTGGCGATGGCATGGAATCTGGAGAATGCACTAATGCATGGGGCAGGACTTCACTTGGACTGCACCACGCCTCCTAGTCTGTAAGCGTGGGAGGTCTCTCCCTTCACGTGTGGCTCCTCAGACGACCCTCAGCCGTGGTTTGTGCTCGCTGATATTTCCCTCTTGGATCCCACTGTAAATGGAATCACTGTCTTCATCTCGTGTTTGGACAGAAGACTAAGCACGTGCAAACAGAGCTTGTTCTGTGTGCTGATTCTGTGTCCTACTGCTCTGCTGAATGAGTCTGTCGGCTCTACCAATACTCTGTGGATTCTTTAGGCTTTCCACACAGAAGAGAGCAGAGACAAGCTTGCTTCTTCCTTTCCAACATGGGTGCCTTCTATTTCTCCTCCTGCCTAAATGCCCTGGGTAGAGGACAGAGAAGTACACTGTGTGCGGGTGGCTAGAAGCTTCTGCACAGAGGGCCTGGTGCTCACCTGGGATGGCCACTAATACGCCAGGTCACCTTGGAAGGTGAAGAGACTTCTGGACGCCTGGGTAAATGTCTGAAGGCTACCAGTTCCTGACAGTGTTCCAGTGAGGAACTGTCCCCACTCCCGTTTCTGAGGACGCCTACGTAGGGAGTAGGAACATGGACACGAGGGGGATACCTTTGGATCCACTTGTGCCCCAGCCTTGATGAGGTACTTCACCGCATCCAAATGGTTGTTTTCTGCAGCCTCCATCAGTGGGGTCCTCTGGTCTTCTGAGCAGGTGTCAATATTGGCGCCCGCCTGATAAAACAAGGACAGTTCAGTGTATGGGAGAGAAGTACTGCAGCCCTGCCCACAAGCACAGATGCCTCTGCATCTAAAAAGGAGACTGGATGAGCAGCTGAAAACTCTTTACTGACCACGTCAATGTGACTCTTCCAAACTGCACTCAAGGCAGCCATTCTATTACTATGAAGCTCCAGCTCGAGCCGAGTGTCTTTCTGTTTTTGTTTTTGCTAGATCTCCTTTCTAAATCACCCTGGTAGAAAATACGCACAGCACAGCAGTGTGACAACATCTTTCCAGGTGAGAAAGATGGCATGAAACTTTAAAGCAGGCAAAGCGGGTGTGAGGAGGCCTGGGGAAGGGGCATGCAGAGGGCACCCCAGTTGGGTCTGCTGCCTGCTTCTCCAGCTGTTCCAACAGTTTCCAAAATAAACAGAATCCTAACGAATTTCCATGGTATAAATTTTGGAGCAATTTAATTTTCCTAACAAAGAAACTTGAAGGACAGTGAACCAGCAGGCACACGTAGGTAAAGTCCCCCTCAACACTGGCTGTGTTCCAGGAGCACATATGCTGCTGGCAGCTGAGACCTGAAACCTTTTCCCAGCAAGGGGACCACCCAACTTCTTAGCCCAACAGCCAATATGTAGCTTATGAAATAAATATTTACAATAAAATCAAGTGACAATAGTATTATTTTTGCTATCAGCAATTAAAACACAAGAGTAGCACCATCAAGCAAGGAAGTTTTACACAGGCCAGGAGAGTTAAAGGCTGTGTGCCACACTAGGGGTTCTGGAAGGGACTGTGGTTGTTCCCAGAGTCAGACCTCACGGGATAGAACTGCAGGACCCAGGGCAGGGGCCAGAGATCACAACGACCAGAGCACTGACAGAGAAATGGGGGGTGGGAGTTCAAAGCCAAGGTCACACTGCCAACTCTGAAGGCAAAGGAGGCCAGAATCCCACAGCAACTGACGTTAACCAGTAAGGAAGCTTCAAACACAGGACAGGGCAGCGAGTGGAGGCCATGCAGAGCGAGTGAGGCTGAGGGCGGTCGGGGCTGCACTGGAGGACCATGCCTCTGCCTACACAGAGCACACACAGCCCTGTTCCTCCTGGACCCCCAGGACATCACTCTGACCTTGGCACCTGGCACTGGCAGCTCCACAGACAAGCAGAGACCCCCGGGGAAGACACCAATTATCAATTACCCACCCAAAGAAAATCTGAGAACAACCAGGCTTGGGGGGGTGGGGGGGGGGGACGATGGGACAGGAAAGAGTCAAAACCAAAACCTACCAGGTGACTAATGGGATTTGCAAACACATGAAACAACACAGTCATGGACCCTGCCACGCATCCAGCAGAGGGCACACCGGAACCATCCTGAAACTGGCAGGACCACCATGCACTCCCAAATCCTCACTATGGGCACACCTTCTGCCTCACAGCCTGGCACACTCAGCAGGTACCACAGGAGCCCCATCTTAAAACAACACTCAGGATAGAAACCCCCAGGGCGGAGACAACAGTGGGAACCTGCCTGCAGACTAGGAAGTAACCCAATCCATGAGGAGAAGCCCAGGGCTCACAAGGCTGGCAGGCAGGGCAGCTCAGAGACAGGGTACTACTGACATCGACCCACAGAGCCTATCAGCCCAAGAGCCAGATCACAGATATCCACTGCCCTGGAACAGGACCAGGGCTGAGTCCGGGACAGCAACAGAGAAGCACTGTCTGCAAGGCTGGGGTACTGTCCATGGCTGAGCGCAGCAGTGCTAAGGACCATTTGCTCTTTCGCTTCCAGTCTAAACAGCACATGCAGCAGGTCAATAGGCACGGTGGGGCTCAAACAAAACCAGGGCTTCAGCGAGGCCTTGCAGCAAAAACTAAGATGGACAGGCATCACAAACGCTCTGAACAGGCCCCTGTATAGGTATAGGACACACACCTCAAAACCAAGTACAAATGGGAAGCCCACAGGTCAGCTAGCCTGGGACAGGCCCAGAGGGAGGCTATGAAGACCTGACAAGAGTGTCAGTCTTCCCTGGAGGCTTCTGGCAGAGCCTGCGGGAGATTTATGATACAAGACACCCACAGACGCTGAAACCCAGAGGAGCAATGCTCAGGGATTCAGGGTAAACTAGAGACAAACTCACTATTCCTTTTCCTGGGAAATCTCATTAAACTGCCTGGGATTAGAGGAAAAGACAAAATTCACACACTAAAAGATCTTCCAAGATTACCAACACTGACTCTGCAGCTGGGGACTAGATCAAGGCTGACTGAGAACTGAATGAGTTGGGCCAGGCTGGCCAGACTGCCAGGAACTCAACAGATGTCCATGAAAAGATTATAACGAATTCCTGGATATAGCTGGGTTCAGTGGCCCACACCTGCAATCCCAGCAATTTGGGACGCTGAGGCAGGAGGATCACAATTTTAAGACTAAACTTACAGGCAACTTGGTGAGACCCTGCCTGAAAATAAAAAATAAAAAGGGCTGGAGATGTAGCTCAATGGTAGAGCACCCCTGGGTTTAATCCCCAGTTTAAAAAAAAAAAAAATTCCTGTATATAAAGGGTTCCCAAATATCTGATGAAGTACTTCATTTTTTAATGGCTTCAGCCTCACAAGACACAATGAACACACAACAGAGAGCTCACACGACTTCCCCAGGACAGCGTTGTGCAAACCACAGCCGTGGCAGAGAGGGGAGTGGTACTGGTGCCATGGACTCAACCCAGGTGGCACTGGCACTGCCTGTTTTCTGCCTGCTCTCATTTGGTTCTTGTTTTGTGGTTTGGGGACTAAAAGAAGCTAGACAGAAGAACCTGCACTGTCCCTCTTCATTAACACAGAGGAGCTGAGAGGAACAACAGTGAGCGGAGCCGCCTGGGGAAGGGGCGGGGAGCCAGGGCAGATGGGTCCTCACAGCGAGGGCCAGCAGTGCTGAGCCCTCTCCGCACCACGGGGACACCAGGTGCTTATGTCCAGGCCTCTCACACAGACACATGCGTGCGTATCTGCGCTGGGTTTCTGGTCACGGGAACTAAATCCAGGGCCGGGAGCATGCGGAACACATGCTCTACTGTCAAGTCACATCCCGGCCCCTAATTTTTTTAAAAAGATAAGCCCAGGGAAAAACATAACCTTTGAGGGAGTGATAATCTGATTTTCAGGAAGGGAGTCAGGATAGCAGGGTCACCCTGAATAAACTGCGCGGAACTCGCTGGTAACTGAGACTTCCAGGTCCAGAGGAACACCCTCCAGAGCAGGCGCATCCCCAGTGGTAGAGGAGGGAGTCTCCCCTGCCCAGGTGACCACGGGGCCTCAGCCCCTGCTGTGCCCTGCCCAGGTGGCCTGCCGCACCAACCCGCCCACCTCAGCAGCACCCTGGCTCTGCTGGCACCTGCTCTCCTGCCCCAGGAAGCACCAGCCCCTCTGCCTCTTCTGTACGTTCTTTTCCCTCTCCCCACGTCCCCCACCTCCTGCGCAACCTGACACTCACCCAACACATCCTATGGGGGCCCTGCCACACCCTGGCTGGCCAGACCTCAATGCCCGCCTAGTCACCTCAGGGTGCTCTGTGGGCAGCGCAGAGCTTCACTGTAACTGAGCAACGCCTTCAGAGGAACAGGATGGAATAAGAGGTCACAGACAAAGATGACCAGAGAGCAGGGTTCTTGGGATCTCAAAGGGTAAGAACACAGATGAAGAATCCCTCGGGACTGAAGTCCAGGGAGAAAGTACCTCTAGAGTGCTGTAGAAGGTACAGTGGCAGGCGAGGAGAAGACCTCAGCCAGGAATCAGTGCAGCAGGCCCCGCTGGAGAGGTGAGGCAGACGGAAGGTGCTTCTCAAAGTCACACAGGAGACAGGACCAAGGGCATGGACCCCTGCACTGTCAGGGCATGCCGGCACCACATGGGACCCACGAGAACCCCAACTATAATGAGGTGAGACTTAGGGCCAGTGAGGCTAAATGACAGTCCCCAAACTTTCCAGAAGCCAAGGGATAGCCACATATGAAGAAGAGTTAGAAGGCAGGGTGCACCAGACTCAGTGGGGCATCTGCAACATAGCGCCGAGAGGACGGCACAGCACCCACAGAGTGGACAGGGCAGGCCTGAGCCTGTGCAGAGGGTTGGGGGCCAACAGAGACCGAGTCCACCGAACCAGAAAAACACCAGACAACAATGCTCTACAGACGAAACATGCCCTGGGGACTAAAGCGCTCAGCTCAAGAGAATTTGTGAGCCAAAAGACAGGTCTTCTGAAATAAGCCAGTCAGTCAAATAAGTCAGATCAAAATATTAGAATCAAAAAATATACACTTAAAAGAACACAAAAGTCCACAAGACTCATGGGACACTGTCAACAGAGCCAACAGGACAATCATGGGTGTTCCAGAAGCACAGGTGAAGAGAAAAGGCAAACAACAGCTGGTCAGCAAAGGAGCTGCTGAGAACCCGCAAGCTTGGGAAGGTGTGGATCTCCATCAGGAAGCCCAGGGACGCGACCAATCTGAACAACACAGATCACCAAGAAAAGAGAAGGGCAGCACAGCCCACACCAGAGACTGCCCCCTGGCCAGCAGCAGACTCTGACCCGAGCCCCGCAGGCCAGGAGAGAGCAGGATGCTGAGGAAAAAAACCAGCTGAGAATGCCACACCTCAGAAATGAGAGATAAACAAACTCAGCACCAGACCAGCCCTGGAACAAACACTTAGGGAGTCCTAGTCCCTGAAGCAAAAGAAAGACAACTGCCATCCTGGAAACCTGGGGAGCACAGTCAGCAGGAGAGGAGACTCACCCCCCATCAGGACTGAAAGCCACCATGATGCACAGGGAGGTTTGAAGGAAGGGACCAAGATACACAGAACCCCCAGAAAGCAATAGACTGAGGGTCCTCACTACCAAGTGCCTTGAATGCAAACAGAAAACCCCTCGTGACGATCTGGACTGTCAAATGGTTAGGGAGCAAGACCCAGCGTGTGCTGCTGACAAGAGACTGCCTTCTCCAGGGAAGACACCCCGGCTGACACTGCAGTGGGGAAAGACCTGCATGGAAACGAGAAGCCAGCAGGACTCGGCCTGCTCCCTCCCAAAGGGCCAAACAGACGTGGAGTCAGGAGCCATGCAGAAACCATGCACAGGGCCACTTCCACAAGAAGAAATGACAATCCCAAGGACATACACACCCCTGCTAGAGCGCCCGGCTATCTAAGTAAGGCAAGTGCACCAGACCTGAGGGAAAGGAGGATGCAAGGAGCAAGAGCTGGAAGTGGTGCACTCCCTCGACCCACCCACAGACCACCTAGACATACACAGCAACTGTCCAAGGGGAGTGGGACCTAGTTGGAGGAAGCAGGGCACTGTGGTGTGCCTGAGAGGGCTATCTGCTTCCCGGCTCCCTGGGCTGAGGCGCCGTCTTCTGCATGAGGCTCTCCTCACCTCAGGCCTAGAGCAAGGGAGGCAGCGCACCCTGGACCGAGGCCTCTGAGACCATGAGCCAGAATGAACCTTTCCTCCTCCAGGCTGTCTGTGCAAGGTGTTCTGATCACAGCAATGCAGAGCTGACCATCCCAGGGACTCTTCTGACAACTCTACGCCAACAAGAGCTGAGCACATCCATGAACGGCAAGGACAGAAATCATCTCAACAGACCACTAAGTAACAATTCAATCAGCAACAAAGTTTCCCAACAATGAAAAGCCCAGCGCAGGATGATCTCAATGCTGACGTTCACCAGACCTTCAAAGACTAACGCCAACTCTTCTCAAACTTTTCCAAAGAAATGAAAGGAGGAGCTGGGTATGGTGGCACTCACCTGAAATCCCAGACTCTCAGGAGGCTGAGGCAGGGGGATTGCAAGTTTAAAGCCAGCCTCAGCAACTTAGCAAGACCCTGTCTCTAAATAAAATACAAAAGTGGCGGAGGATGTGCCTCAGTGGTTAAGCACCCCTGAGTTCAATCCCCAGTACCAAAAAGAAAAAGAAAAAGAAATGAAAGCAGGGAACCCTTCCCAACCCATCCTATAAAGCAAGCATTGTCCTAGTAACAAAGACCAGACAAGGACACAATGAAAAGAAGACTTCAGAACAGTTTCCCACATGCAGATACATTAACATTTCCTGACAAAACACTAACAAATTGAATCAATAGTACATCAAGAAGATCATTAACCATGGGAGGGAGGGTGTCATCCCAAGAATGAAAGGACGATTCAACGTGTACAAATAGAGTAACAAAAGGACCAAAACTCGATCACCTCAACAGATGCAGAAAAGCCACCTGCTAAGATCTATCAACCCCTCCTGGTAATACTACTCCACAAGTGAGGTGGAGGGACCACCGTGCCACACAAGGCCGTGCAGCAGACCCACAGCAGCAGGGGTGTTCAGGGAGCTTCTCCAAGACCTGGGGCAAGGCAAGGCAAGGACGCTAGCTTTAGCCACTTACTAGGTACAATACTGAAGTCCTAACCAAAGCAAGAGGACACATAAAGAAACACAGGGCTTCCAACAGGAAGGAGGAGGTCGAATTACCGATTTGCAGATATTGTGGTTTTATATATAGGGAAACCCAAAGACTCCACCAAAAACACTGTTAGAACTGATGCATGAAATTACTAAGGTTGCACAGTACACCAACATTGAAAACTCAGTAGGTTTTCCATACACTACCAACAAAATTTCAGTAAAAGATATATATACAAATACACACACACACACACACACACACACACACGTACAAATTAAACCAAAGAGGTAAAGGATCTCTACAGTGAAATTCACAGAATGATGAAAGAAGTTGAAGAGGACACCAAAGAACAGGATGACCTCCCAAGTGCATGACTGAAAGGTACTGTTAGATATCAAACTACTTTTTGATCTACAGATTCAGTGCAATTTCTATCCGAATACCACTGACATTCTTCATGGAAATTAAAAACAACACTCTTAAAATTCATATGGATAAACAAAAAACTCTGAATACCAAAGCAATCCCAAGCAAAAAGAACAAAGCTGGAGGTTCCACAATACTAGACTTCAACACACACTACAAAGCCATGACCACCAAACAGCAGCCTACAGGGCAGAAGCAGGCACACAGACCAGCGCAACAGAACAGAGCACCCAGAACGATCCACAGATTCACAGCCAACGGCTTTTTGGCAAAAAGCACCAGGAACACACAATGAACACAGGACAGCCTCTTCACCCAGCAGTGTGGGAACTGAAACTACGGCACTACCAGAAGAAAACAGGGGAAATGCTCCAGGATATTGGTGTGGGCAGAGATTTTTTTGAATATGACTCAAAAGCACAGCCAACAAATGCAAAACCTGACAAATGGGATTATATCAAACCAAAAATCTTCTGCACCCCAAGGAAACAATCAACAGAGTTGAGGGAAAACCTATAGAATGAAAAACAATACCTGCTAACTATTCATCTGACAAGGGGTAACAATTCTATAATGTATAGTGAACTCAAGTAATAGAAAAATCCAACTTTAAAATGGACAAAAGATCTGACTAGACATTTTTCAAAAGAAGATATACAAACAGGCCAGACATGATAGTACACTCCTGTACTCCCAACAGCTTGGGAGGCTGAGGCAGGAGGATTTCAAGTGCAAAGCCAGCCTCAGCAACTTACTGAAACCCTAAGCAACTTGGTGGCTTATGACTGGTGATGTGGATATGCCCCTGGGTTCAATCCCTGGTACAAAAAAAAAAAAAATGCAGTCAACAAGTATATGAAAAAATCCTCAATGTCACTAATCATCAAGGAAATGCAAATCAAATCCACAGCGAGACATCATCTCACCCCGGCACAAAGGCTACTTTCAAAAAGACAAAGATAACAAATGTTAGTGAGAACGTGGACGGGGGCTCCACACACTGCTGTGAATATAAATTAGCCCTGCCACAAGGGAAGTAGTATGCAGGCTTCTCAGAAAATCAGAAATAGAATCAGCATCTCACCCAGCACTCACTCCTGAGCACATATGCAAAGGAGAGGAAGCCCGTAAGTCGAAGAGAAATCTGCTCTCACATGCCGACAGCAGCAAGGTTCACGAGCACCGAGATATGTGGTCGACCAAGGTGCTCCTCCACAGATGAATGGATAAAGAAAGTGTGAGAGGAACACGGTGGAATATTATTCAGCCGTAAAGAATGAAGCCCTGCCATCTGTGGCAACAGGGATGAGCACGGGGGACACTATGTGAGGCACAGTAAGTCAGACGCACAGAGACCAACACTGCACGTTCTCATGTAAACGTGGAGCCAGGAACAGATGAGTGGTTCCCAGAGGCTGGAGAGGATGGCCAGTGGGTATGGGGAGCCGCCGGCAGGAGGGATGACTTCTAATCCTCTACAGCAGAAAAGGGTAACTATGATTGGCACAATTAATCAAATGTTTCAAAACAGCTAGTAGAGAGGATTCTGAATGTTCTCCAAAGAAATGACCAACATTTGAGGTGATGGATACACCAAATGCCCAGCTCTGTTACGCGTCATATACATGTTTTGAAACGTTACCCTGTACCCAATAAATATGCACAATTACCCTATGTCTATTACGAATCTTAAATATTTAAAACAAAATACCTCTTGCATAATTAAAGCAAGTTCTGGAGACGGAGAAGTAACCAGGCAGTGGGGGTCGGGGAAGGTCTGGGCTGAAGGGAACCCTTATCTTGGGCAGTAGGTCAGTGAATATCAAAACCAAAACCTAAACCTAAACGATACACAGGCACACAGTGTGTGGGACTGTGAGCATGGAGACTGATGCCAGAAGAAACAGCTGGAGCAGGCCAGCAGCCCCAGGGCCATGAGGGACAGGAGGCTGCTTTCCCGTGGTGGCCTGGCAGCACCACCGCTGCCTTGACTGGGCTAGGAACCTGGAGTCACTTCACTCCAACCAACAGGAAGGACAGCAGGGAGAGGTCTGGGCGAGCCGCGCCTCCAAACCTGAACCAGCATGTGGCAGATGTCCACGTGGCCGGCCTCCGCCGCGGCGTGCAGGGGGCAGCGCTTGTTCTGGTGCTCCATCTTGAAGTTGGGGTCGATGCCATCAACTGTGAACAAACATGGCATTGCTGGTTATGTTAGCTGCTGCCACTGATGTACCTCCGGGCGACCCTGAAGGCTGTGACACCCCGAGACAGCTACCTCCCAGACCAACAGCCAGTGCCGAGCCCGCTGCAGCCAGCACCCCCTCTGTCTGGCCTGGGCTCAGAAGACTGACCACACACAACCCAGCAGGCAGGCCTGCCCAGCAGAGGCAGACATGGAGACCCACCCCTCCCTCTGCCCTACTGACTTGGGCCTGGCTCTGTTCTGTGCATTCTCGGGCGGGGCCTCCCCAGGCCCGTGAGGACACAGACAGAGGCAAAACTGCTCAGCAAAGGGGCCAGCCACACAGAAGCGAAGGGCCTGAGACTACGTGAAGTTGGGAGGGAAGAGAATAAACAGCCATTTCCATCAAAGTTAAATAAAACTTTTTATTTCCCCAGAGCAAACTCATGATTTGCTGTCAGGCAAAAGACTTTTTAATCCCCTCTTTCCGCCCAGAGAAGATGAACTTCTGAGACATCAAGCCTAGAGCCATGGGCACAGATGCCGAGAAGCCCAGGGGCACCAGCACCACCCGTCCACAGGCAGACGGCCTCAGTGGCCTCGCTCCCTCTGTGGCGCTCACAATAGGCCTCAGCACGAGTGTGGCCTTTTCGTCACCTGCGTTTCCAACTGACTTAATAGTCACCTAATTCCTCTTCAAAAGTTAGAAATCCACAGGCCACGAGTAGGTGGGCGTCAGCATCAGAAGCAGGAAGGCACCACTGGACGCTCACGTCCACGCACCAGAGGCTCAGGACAGACACAGTGAGGTCAGGCTGGCCAAAGACAGGGGTGACCAACAGCACTGTGCCCTGCTCCTTCGGGTGCCCATGCAGGCAACTCACCCAGCATGAGGAGCACCTTCTGCAGCTCGCCCTGCCTGGCGGAGAAGTACAGCTGCTTCGGGTGGAAGCGAAGCTTCTTGGGTCTGCAGGAAAGCAGAGGATACGGTCAGCACAGCCCAAGCTGCACCCATAAACCTGGAAGCCAAAGGTCCTAGGGAGTGGCTGCCTGCCAATTCCTCAAGGTCACACACACACCAAAGCTACCCGTCTTGTGGTACCTCACAGTCAAACCGAACAGCCACGCTCTTCTCAGTTACGGCATGAGAATGCTCCCACCAGGAGCTTCTGCAGCTATGGCAACAGAACCTGGGGTCGGGGCAAGCCACTGCTTTGCAGCAGGTGGAGGGAGGCCCTGAAGAGCCACCAACACACTCAGCACAGCCACAATGAGGCCATGCAGACAGCCCAGTCTCTCCTGCAGCACAGAGGGTGACAAGATCTGCCACCAAGCGACACCAGCCAGCTTCCAGCAGCAAACAAGGGCCTGGGGCTGCGGAAGCTGGGGACCCAGGTTTTCTGCTGTGAAACTTAAATCAATAACTAAATTGTGGGGCTGGGTTTGTGGCTCAGTGGTACAGTGCTTGCCTTGCCCACACGAGGCACTGGGTTTGATCCTCAACACCACGTAAAATAAAGGTATAGTGTCCATGTTCAACTAAAAAAAAAAATGGAAAAAAAAAAACTAAATTGTTAAAATGCAGAACAATAACTGGGGGGTGGCGGTAGGCCAAGGTCAGGTACAGTCGGGTGGGGTTGGTGCGGTAGGGACCCTGAGCAACAGGTGAACAAAACAGTCGCTGTAAAAACAGGCTTAGAGACCAGACAGAGACGAAGCTACAAGGAGACCCACCCAGGCAAGGAGGAGTACACAGGGACTTCATCAGCACCAGGGTTTCTCTATTCCCAGGAGAGTGATCATGCTGCTCTTCCTCCTGGAGGAGGGTGAGGCTGTCCCACAGAAGGGAGGATCTGGGTGTCCATCGGGCCAGAAGTACCTGTGGTATCCGGGTGTGTGGGGGCGTAGGGCTGTCAAAAACGTCTGCACAGGTGGGGGTGGGCGAGATGGTGCTTCTGTGCCCGTGTTGCACCCAGGGAGTGGGTCTGCAGGACTTCAAATACTGTCCTCACTCAGGACTTCAAGGGCCTCCCCTCCCGCTCTTAGCATGACAAGGAGGACCACAGTTGCAATGGTCTGTTCTGATCAATGCTGTCACTCAAACAGCTGAAAAGCACTAGTGACCCCAGGGCACAACACAGCAGTCATCTCTGAAACCAGCTCTTACTTTTCCGAGTCCAGAGCGATCAGAGCACTTTCTAAGGTTTCCTTCCCGGGTCCCTGGGAAAGGCCAGAGGTTGGCCTCGCCAGCCCCACCGGCCCAGTGGGGTCGAAGCCTTCAGGCACCTGGGGCGCTGCACTCTGCGGCTTGTCGTCCTCAGAGAGTGGGGCTCCAGCAGTGCTTCAGGGGGAGGAAATAATTGAAATGTTGGTTTGGCATCCGAAAACCTCTTGTCTTATAGAAACCAATGCAAACATAAAATACCACCTGCTTCGACCTGTGCACACAAGCTGCTTCTCCAGCAAAGACAATGGCCAGCCCACCTGCTACCTGCTTTGTCCAGGGTGTGACAGCCCTGAATTCAGAACCCTGCTCCAGTGCAGGGATGAGGCTCCTAAGTCCCACTTATCCCACCTACCGCCCTCCCCAGCAGACAGGAACCCACTGAATCGACGTTTTTCCAATCTTTAGTTTGGAGGTCTCCACAATTTGCGTCCTTTAAAAGACCTTCAATTAAATTTTAGTTTTCTTTCTATCAGCATGAAACTTATTAAGCTCTGCTTTCTCTTTTTTCTGGGTGGCCTGTGAGTTTTGTTGCCATTCTGGAAGGGTCTCTGCATCACCTCCCTTACCACCAGGCTGTGGCTGGAAGGAGAACTGGCTGCTGTATCTGTCCCGTTCTTTTGCTGAACGCGTCAACTCTATAAACACTTTCAGCCACTTCCACTGGACTCCTTCAGGAAGGTGATTCTAGGAGTCCCTGTGAATACTTCTAACTCTTTCAGACTGTTCTCCTGTACCCAGGGAGGGCTTCTACCCTGCTGCCAAGAGCACAGCAGAGCTGGGCACAGTGGCACATGCCTGTAATCCCAGCAACTTGGGAGGCTGGGGCAGGAGGATTGTAAATTCAAAGCCAGCCTCAGCAACTCAGTGAGACCCTGTCTCAAAATTATAAAAAGAAAGGGGGGGTGGGGGTGGCCTGGGCATGTAGCTCAACAGTTAGACAGCCCTAACTGTTAGATTCAACCCCCAGTATAACAAAACAAAACAAAACAAAAACAAACAAACAAACAAACAAAAAAACTAGCAAGGGCCTGCAGGAGCTGATGGATGCTTCAGGCTTATGCAAACAGCCACTGCAGGGACTGTGCTAGTGACAAAACCCTACAAAGCCACAACCATCAGGTAATGTGAAAACAGGCAACTGAATCTACAAAAAGAAACTCAAAGAGACCCATGTATAAATGGCAATAAATGAATGTCAGCTGTTTCTTAAATGTCAGAAATCACAAAGAGTAGCAAAGCTGGCTGAGACTAAGCTGGATGGGGTGCCTATAATCCCAGTGGTTGCAGGAGGCTGAGGCAGGAGGATGGCAAGTTCTAGGCCAGCATGGGCAACTTAGTGAGACCCTGTCTCAAAATTAAAATTGTGAAGGGCTGGGGATGTGGCCAGTGGCAGACACCCCAAAGCTCAATACCCAATGCCAAAAGGAGGGGGGGGGGGGAAGTAGGCCAAGACTTCTGAATAAAGCAGGAGAAACCAGCAACAACTAGAGGGACCCAACAGGGGCTTGCCCTGGGGAGTCCAGCCAGAGCCACATGGTCAAGTACCTGCCCGTGGTCGTGTCGGCCCTGCCCTCAGTGACCAGGGTCTTTTCCTGCCCAGGGGCCAGAGTCACTGTGGATGTCGTGTCTGCTTTCGCTATGGTCACCTCTTTGGCCTTGGAGGTGTCCTCCCCACAGTGGGGACAGTAGCTGGCATTGTTGACTCGAGAGGCACAGTCCTTGTGGAAGCGATGAGAGATGCTGCTCTCGGGCTGACATTCCATGAAGTTACCCTAGAGATGGCGAGACAAGTCACTCTTTGAAAAAACTGGAACTAACACTCAGAAAAATGACTCGAGTAAGCCAGGCAGGTTGAGCAAGCCACCGGTGAGGCGGGCAGGGGCTCAGTCCTGGCCCCAGTCACTACTGCTGAAAAGCAAGGAAAGTGCATCTGCTGAGAACACCCACATCTGCCTGCAGCTTCCACAGAGAAGCAGAAGTGTCCCCAGCCCCCTCGTAACCATTGCTGTTCAGATGCTCTAGCCAAGCAAGAGATTTTACAAGAGGGTATGGTCCAGGAGGACCGCAGAGGTCCCACGTTCTGCAGGGCAGACGAAACAAGTCTTGGGGCAGAGGGTGAAGGAGACACTGCTGGCATTTCAGTGAGTGCTGTGCAGATGAGCACCATGAGAACAGCCACTCTTGCAAAAAGGTAGCCATGAAGATGGAGAGAAGCAGCTCTCCTCAGCAGAACAGAAAGGGTGTTGGAAGACAGGGGAGGGCACAGGTGTGGAATCCAAGACAAGACCTGGACTGGAAGCTCCTGGCCCAGTTCACAAAGGAGCAACAGCTATCTGCAGAAGCCTGAGGCTAGAGACAAAGTCAAGTCCAGGGCTCCACGGGGAAGGGACCTGTTCTGAGCCCCGGGCACTGGTGAGGAGAAGCTGAGGGAGTCAGTGAAGACAAGACTCTAGCCACAACACATAAGGTGCAGCAGAGGAGGGGACGTGCCTCCCTGTACTCAGGAGTTCACGTGCACAGCGCAGGGAGCAGAGGGTGCCCCACAGGCAGGAGGGGGTGTGTCTAAGGCTCCTGAAACACTGAAGACCTACTCAGGGCGGGCCCCAGACGTGGGACAAGTCACTAGGCTGTTTCTACAGAGGACAGGAAAGGCCCACCAGGTGGGCTGGGCTCTCACCGCTGTGCAGAAGTAGCCGCAGCCGGGGCAGCACTGGTGCTTCACCATGCGACCCCGATGGTCCTCACATAGCACCAAGAGTGGTGCCTTGTTGGACGGACGCATCAGCTCATACTTGACCACGCTGTTTGTGCACCGGCCCAACTGCAATCAGACAAGACCAGGGGTTAGTGACTGAGTTGCGAAGGGATGGCGCTCCCACCTACCAGGCCCTGGCAGGTGCCAACACAGAGGAAGTGCTCAGCAAATGCGAGCCGACTGAGGAGCCATGGGCAGTGCAAGGCAGGTCTCGATGGGAACACACGCAGCACCTGCTGCACACCTGCCCACACTGGGGATCCAAGGAAGGGAGCCCCGTCTTCAGCACTGCCTGTGACCGACAGCAGCCAAGGACCAAACTAAGGGGACCGGTGGCTTAACTCAGGCAGAAATCAAGGACATCATCAGGGAAAAAGGAGAACAGAATGGCACAGATCATCACAGTGAGCCACAGGGGACAGGATGGCAAACTCCTGAGTGGACCAGGCCAGCAGGAGCAGCCCACACAACAGGGTCACAGCTGAGATGTGAGGGACAGAGGGAAGCAGTGTGCTCTGGTCTGCCTGAGGAGTGTGGGCCCTGGAGGTCCTGAGAGGCCTGGACTCAGAGACAGCCCTGGAGGAAAGCAGAGGCTGCTATGAGGTGAAGACACCTGAAAGGCCGCGTGCTGCTGGTCACCATGGAGAGCTCTTTGAGAGCCAATAAGAAAGTAAAAATAGCCCAGCAAAAGAAAGAGTGGCAATTCACAAACTACTACAAGCGCTCCCAAAGCAAACGACACCACGAAATGCGACCTAACAGCCTCCCGCATTCTTCTGCTCTGCCGCAGTCTTTCAACAGGGCCTACAGATACAGGCTGGTGGCCGTGGGTTCTGCAGAAGGGACAACGACCAGAGCTTCTGGCAAGAAATTTAGAAATACAAATTAAAAAGCTTACAAATGCTTTGTCTTAAGACACCACCTGAAGGTACAATTAAGAGCATGAGAATATATCCACACAAGGACGGCACCTGCCACAACAGAAGAGCAGGAGCAACCCACAGGTCCACCCATGGGGGCAGGACATTCCCAAGTGGTGCACACGACCTGCCAGACCAGCAAGGGGCTTGTCCCAGGACTGCGTAAGCATCACTAGGGAGGTGTTTTGTTTTGTTAAGACAGCCTGGGCGTTACTCCATATGCAAGCAACAGAAGTTGAAAGGAGAGAGGCAGGGCATACACATCCTAAAAAAGCCACCCACTCCCTGATACCACCAAATGACCTGCTGTGAGCCCTGATCAAGACCTGCAGGCGCGGACTGTTCACATCTGCTGATATGGAAAACTATTTACAAGACATTAAAGGAAAAAGCAAGTCATCTGGAAAAGATATTCCATGTGGTATGTACATGACCAAGTCTGGAAGGGCACACAAAAATAATAAGAATCTCAATTTTGAAGTAAGAGGCAAAGCTATACTTCCTTCTTTGTGCATATCTGAAGTTTTATAACAAGCATATCTTATTCATAGTCTTAAAAATGATAAAATGCATGATTCTGCCCGGCTGCTGACACATGAAAAGCGTTGGAGTAGAGGGTCCTGTTGACTCAGCAGAATGCAAGCAGGGAATTTTAAAAAGAGGACTTCAAAGGAATAACAGTGGAACCCAGTCGGGGATGGAAAACAGAGGTATAAAAGAAAAAGCCGGCACATCAGCATTCAAAGCAGCCCCAGAAGATTCCCCGGGCAGAGCAACAGCGCTGGGCAAGCACTGGGCAGGACAGAAAGCAACCGGACAATCAGGCCTTGGGTTGGCAAAACAGTCTCAAACCTGCCTGTCTCTGGGCAGGGACAAGGGCAGTATCCTGAGACTGAAGACCTGGTGCACCCCTGTAGGGAGAAAGCACCAGGCACCCAGCCCTCAACACACCCGCCATCACCAAGGCCTTCCTGCAGCTGTAGAGGGCTTCGCTGTTTCATTAAACATTCAGTTCAGAAGTTTCAAGAACACAGAGCACAGAACAATGGACCCAACAGGGCAGCACCTAATTTCAAGATTCACTAGCATCCTCTGCTCTCATCTCAGCCGCACCCTTATGACACTTCTGCTCAGGAAACACAGGCTAGTGTGTTCACAGGTGAAATCACATCATTTTGCCCTTAAATAACCCAGGTGTACTACTAATAAGTCGTATTTAACATAACCTTAAGGCCATCCGCACACCCAAAACAGCAGTGTACAAGTCCTCAGGGGGTGCGGCCCCGGGCTCAAGGCTTTCACACTGGTCCCTCAAGACACAAGCTGGGCGCCAGGCACCTGCTGTCTCCTGTCCTCTGTAGGGTTGCCTCTCCTTTGCTTCCTTTCCTGCTATTCGCCTGCTAAAGAACCTGGGTAGAAGGTGGATAGCTACACCACCAGGCTCCCTTCCTCAGGGTCCTCCATCCTCTAAGCCCCCACAGCCTGGCAGTGGGGTCTAGGCCAGATCCAGGCTGCCATGGCCACCTCCAGGTCACAAGGAAAGCCCCTGAGTCGGCCTTAGACTCCTGGCTTATGGTGACTTGTCTAGCAGCGTAGCCAAGTGTGTCCAGAGGCGAGGACCTTCCTCCTGTACCACTGCCCAAGCCGGTGCAGCCAGGCGCAGCGAGGGCAGGACAGCCCTGGGCTAATGCACTTGGCACCCAGGCTCCTCGCAAAGACCGCACCATGCAGCATGGTGCTTGCCCCTGGAGAGCTGAGGGAAGACAAAGACTGAGGCCAACAGCCAAAAGCAGGACAAGGAGGCAGACATGGTGCTGAGGGCGTAGGTGCAGAGGCACTGCCACAGACACCCTCAGTGCAGAGATCACAGCCACAGGAGGGCACACTGTCCACTGCAAGAGACAGAACATTCTGCGAATGCCAAGTTTCACAACATTCTCTCCTGAGTCCTCTGTCTTGAAAAGAGACTTAAGGTAATGCCACTAAGACAAAAGGGAACCAGACACGTGTGCTCCAGCAGGAAGAGATGAGACGCGTCTGAAGAGACCCACAAAGACATCAACCCCCATCAGTTAGAGATGAGTTTACAGCAACTACATAGAAAACAAAAACTGAAAAACGCAGTATTCTTAACTCTGAAGGGAGAAGTATTTTAAGTGGTTCCAGAAAGGAAATGGATTTAGGCACCCCACCTGCTCTGTCCTGAACACTCCAGAACCCCAGGTGCTGCTCAACCAGACCACACACTGCCCAGACTGTGGCAGGAGAGGACCACAGAGCACAGCAAAAGGGGACCGAGGCGGCACCACGTGGGAACGCAATGAACAAGAGGAGAAAGCAAGTCTTGCAGCAGGGGACCTGAGGTCGTCCGGGGCACACCTCAAATGCACTGCCATTCTGAGACAGACACCACAGCCTCCCTGCTTCCCTCACCCCGACCCCACCCACCATACAAAGGGCAGCAGCCATCTATGCGGTCAGAAGGCAGTGGTCATTCTGGGAGAAATGTGAGGAGGTTCAGAACAGGTGCACTTTTCTGTCCTTCAAATAAAAGTTGAGGAGGCAAAGATGCTTCCAGCCAGGGTGCCAACAGCTCGCCCTGATGCTGCTCTCTCAGGATGGGCAGTGCCCCAACCCCCAGAGAGCCTAGGCCACCCAAGAACCATAAGGGAACTGCCCTCCAGGTGGGGGCTGTCCATGAGTCTCAGCTTCCTAGCAGAAAACACGGGAGGAAGTGACGCAGGTCACAACTCATTGATGTCTCAGTTGGGATGCCAAAGGCCACCATGGCTGCAAAAGGACAAAGCCCAGGAACCACAGCCCTGGAAGCCAGCACTCAGTGGTGGTCACAGGTATGGGGCAAGCACAGGCCAAGAGATGCCTCCTTGGCAAGGGGCCCATGTGGGCCCTTCTCCCCCTAGAACAGGATGGGAGCAAACCCAAAGGCAAGCACACACAAGACCCCACAGTGACTGTAGTATGGGCTGGTGACACCCAAACTCTCTGCAGCTGGGAAGTGCAGCAGTAGTGCTGGCCAGGGCCTGATACTGAGGCCTCCTCCTGGAGGCAGAGAGGATCCCCAACAGGCCAAGCTTCCTTGCACCAAGATGAAGCACAAGCCCAGGTGCTGGGATACCAAGGCTAGCTCCAGGATGACCAGCTGCCCACCACCTCCAGCACCAAGTCATAATCAACAGCAATTGGGGAGAGGCAGGGTAGAGAGAGAGGCCCAACCCCATGGAGGCAGAGGCACACAGGGAAGATGGGAAGGTCAAGGTAAAACAGGAACCCAGAGGACCATCTGCCAGCACAGTACCTAGCTCAGCAAGGTGAAATCTGGACCAGTGATCCTCTATCGGGGCGATTTAGCACCCCCAAACTCCCAGTGACATTTGGCCATCTATGGGGACATTTGTGGTTAGAACTAGGGAAAGTAACTAGCACCTGATGGGTGGAGAGCAGAGATGCTAATATCCAACATCTAACAGGAAGCAACAAAGAATTACTTTGCCCAAAAAACCAACAATGCTGAGGTTTCAACCCACTGTCAAGAGAAGAAACAATCATCACAGAAGGACTCAGGTGACCCAAATGCTGGATTAGAGCCTGCGAATGTAAAAGAAGCCAATGTAAATTAAATAAAAACATAATACCAAAGGTAAATAAGTACACTCAGCAAGGAAGAAAGAGGTCAATACAGTCAACTGAGCATCCCCAATCTGAAAATCCTCAACCCAAAATGCTCTAAAACAAAACTTTTTAAGTACCCAATAACTCTTTGACTTCTACCATGTGCAAAATTACGCTTCCATAAACCTGACTGAAAAATAGCCAAGAGAGAGGAGTTATCCACAAAGGGCAGCTTCTGGCCAATGCCGAGACAGACGTAGCACCAAAGAAGGCCAACACCTTTTGGGAAAGACGACTGTAGTCTAAGTACCTCCTGGAAGCCACACAGACCAGGAACAACTAGACAGCAAACCAAAACCCACAGCTTGTGAACACTACCAGGTCATCAGCAGGAAGCCAACTCCCACCCCCACCACAAGACAGGGTCACGTGGCATCTGGAGTGGGGTCGTCTCTCGGCCCCGGGTAGGGAGCATACTATGCCCTCAAGGCCTCCAGAAACCCTCAGTAACTACTTCTGGGGTCCCTCTAGCACAGGCCACTAGAACAGGTTGACAGGAATAGACCATTAACACAGGGTGGGACTACAGTGGCAAGAATGGAGTGGAAAGGCCTCACCCAGCAGCTCTCCCAATCCTGGTTTCAGGGCTTTAAAAAGTGGCCAAGGATCCTAAAAGTGGATTATAGCAACTGTTATTTACTGTATCAGAAATTGAAACAGGGAAGATTTTAAAGTACCTATTTAAAAATAGAGTCGTACATGCCTGCAATCCCAGATACTTGGGAGGCCAAGAAAGTAGGATCACAAGTTCAAGGCTTTGAGTCTAACCTGGGCAACTTACCATGACCTCATTTCAAAATAAAAAATAAAAAGGGCTAGGGATGTAGCTCAGTGGTGGGGTACCCGGGTTCAATATCTAGTACCACTAAAATAAATAAAGAGCAACAAACTTATCACATTAATATAAAGAACATATTTTAATGGAAAACTGTTTCCTGAAACATTGTTTAATAATTTATTTTGAAGGGCCAGGGGCAAAACACAGGGCCTTGCAAGCCGGGCGCAGAGGTGCACACCTGTAATCTCAGCACTTTGGGAGGCTGAGACAGGAGGACCGCAAGTTCAAAGCCAGCCTCAGCAAGGGCAAGGCACTAAGCAACTCAGTGAGACCCTGTCTCTACATAAAACACAAAATAGGGCTGGGGGTGTGGCTCAGTAGTCGAGTGCCCCTGGGTTCAATCCCCGGTACAAAAAACAACAACAAAAAACACAGGGCCTTGCACATGCTAAGCAGATGCTTTACCACGCACACCCTGCCCTCCAAAACATCACCAATTTTAATGAATGTCATTATCCTTCCTTCCTTGCAAAACTCTTTAATGTATAGTTTAATAAAAGATGGGGGATTCTCATATCTGATTCTGCAGTCCAGAGCAGGTAACTGAAATTCTTTCCACAAGTGGTGGTTTCTTAAGCATCTACTACCCCACGGAATCTTTCCATGACCAAGACACTGCTGGCTGCCACACCAGTACTCGCTGATGTGCTCACACTTGAAACCAGTCTATTAGCTTGCATGATGTTATGACACTGGGAGTTGCTGAGAATGTAGCTCAGTGGTAGAGCACCCCTGAGTTTGATCCCAATACAGGGGGGAAAAAGATAAGACACACAGCCTCTTAGTGTCATCAGGAAAACAGTTCTGAGCTCACAGACCCTGCCCCATCATCAGGAAGAGGATCCAATGGGTCAACATGGGGCTATCTGAGCTTCAACAATAACACAAAGAATTACACCCATCGAACATGACTAAATCCATGAGTTCATAGTGCTGTTAAAAAAAGGAAGAACTGGTCAACTTTAGAAGCTGATGGGGAACAATTCAGTATCTCGGGGACAGGCAAACAAAGGGCCTGTCTTACCTCTGGGACGTGCTGGTGGGGAAAGAGGCAGCAGAGACCTTCCAGACAATAAATGCAAGACGACCCACAGACTCGGAAGGGCACCGTTTTGAAACCTCCAACACATCTAAAACACAGGTGTCAGGCATCAACAGCTGCTAACACCAGAGAAAGGGACACAAGCAACCATGTGGTGCCTGGTCTTGGGCCAACTCCCCTATGGTCATGCAAAGGGACTGAGCTGAATCTGGTCCCATCTCCTTATCAAGCTACAGTTTTGTCAAGAAATGAAGAGGGACCTGCTAAACTGCAACCTGAGTGTGCGATTCATAGGTCCAGAAAGCAGGAATCTTGAGGATCTGACAGCCTGGGTGGGTTGAGGGAGAGATGAGTTCTGTTTCTTGACCTTGACCCTGATTCTGATGGTAATTCCAGAACTCACCTGGGATGAACTGGCTAAGCCTGACATTTGCCTTATGGTTTTCTAGATCTATGTTTAATTTTATATCAAAAAAGTATATAACACATCAAACACAGAAAAGACCATGAGTTCCTAAGAAGCTACAGGAAGAAGGAGAGGGGCGGCAAACGCAGCCCACTGCACACCCCCCAGAGGCTGTCAGAGCCCCGTGTCCTACTCTGAGAAGAGCAGCACAGCGTGCGTCCTGCCCATCCAGTATGGAACCTGCAGGGACACCAGCCAGCCTGGCAGACAAGGGAAGGTGGCCTGTACTGAACACTTCCAACAGCAGGACACAGGAAAACCGACCGTTCGGCATCTCGTAAGGAAAGAAGGTTTAGGTGGCTGGCGGCCACCAAGGCATGAGGGCTTCAGGCAGATGTGGAAGGCGCAGGTGGCCACTGCAGGAACAGTAATTTGCGCAGCCTCCCTCCTGCCTCACAGCACACCTTCCCAAGCACCACTGCCGAAAAAAAATCCTGAAGCACAAGTTCTGAGTACTTGATCTGCCAGTCACTGGATCCCGTCTTCAGGTACAGGAATAAAGGAGGACAAGGTAAGAACCCAGAATCTGGACCCAGTGTCCTCGCCAGGCTAGAGAGCAGGGAGCAACAGAGGGTGGCAGGACAAACACTGCAGAGAGGGCACCAAAGACTCTCAGATTTTGCCGCAGATACGATGAGTGGAATCTGTTTGGATCCAACAAGAGAAAAACCTGTGAAAAGACATTTTCGTGACAGAGCATCTGACTATGGGTAAGGCACTACTTAAAACAGAAAATAATCACTATTTTGTTATATGCATGTGCATTTCTTTTTTTTTTTTTTTTAACATTTTTTAGCTGTAGATGGACACAATGTCTTTATTTTACTGCTTTGTATGTGGTGCTGAGGATCGAACCCAGGGCCTCACGCATGCGAGGCAAGCGCTCCACCGCTGAGCCACAATCCCAGCCCCTGCATGTGCATTTCTTTCATGTGAGAAAATATTCTTTTTTTCTGAACAGTTACATACTGAGAAATCTGTGGTAACGTGGGGCTTGCTTTAAAAGTGGCTCAAAACCAGATGCAGCCAACAAAGCGAGATGGGTGCTGGTGGAGGCAGGAGCAAGCAAGGGCCTGGGCTGAGCCGCACGCTCCAGCTTCTCCCTGCAGAAAGCTCCTCTTAGGACGAGGTCAAGGGCTCAGGGCTCTGAAGAGTTGAGCAGGACAGAGACGGCGCAAGTGGCGCCTGTGAGGAGCGGCTGGGCAGGAGCTGCAGAGTGGTCATGGCCTGGGAGAGGCCAGCCAGCGTCCGTCTCTTCCTCTGGCAAGACACAGACCAGAACTCAGAGGCGGACGCGAATCCACAGGGAGGCCAGCTCTGGCACCAGGACACGTGTGTGAGAGCCTCCCCGACCCAGGGGTCTTCACGTGGCGCCAGGGCCAGAAGCATCAGTAGAAACAGCATCTTTTTAGAAAAGCAAAACTGCAGCCCAGCCAGATCCATGGATCAGGAACTCTGGCTATGTGCCAAGGAGCCAGGAAAGGGCCACCGGTGAGTCTCCAACATGGGCAGTGCTGGCTGACCTCTGAAAGGCCCATTCTTGCCCTTTCCGGGAGCCAAGGATCTGGACAGGGCACTGCCTGGCCTCTCTGCCCTCATCTGTGGGCACAAGGAAATCACAGGACCTACACGTGGAATGGCTCAGGCAGCACCCTGCACAGAGACGCAGTATGAATTGCTTTGCTGTCAACATTTCAGTCGTTTCTAAAACTTACAGCTAAGACTCAAAACCACAGCCAATGAGAGCAGCTCCAAAGTGGAGGCTGGGAGACAGGACCAAGGCACCGTGTCTGACTTCATCCTGCCCCTGCAGGGCACAGGCCTGGGACGGGGACCTTTCCTGGCCTCATGCCTACAAGCTCTCTGCTCAGCCCTTCTCCACAGCCACCCACAGCCAAGTGGCTCCACAGGCTGAAGGAAAGCTTGCCCAACAGCTGTGGAGAGACCCTCAGGAAAGGCACTCCCTCTCCACACTGCCCGTTCCTCCTCTTTCCTTCTGGACAGAGCAAGGGAGAGAGCCCCAGCGACACCCTATCAGTGTCTGAGTCACAGGTGGCAGGAGGGAAGTGACCCAAGCTCACAAAACTGTTTGGTTTGACCTGTCTTGTCAGGAGGCAAGCTCCTCTGAGCAGCAGAGCAGCAGGCTCCTCTGGTGTGACTCTTCCACCTCGACCTGCTCACTTCTGAGATCACAGCACAGTAGGTAAGACCCTCGCAATGGCCCAGAAGCAACCACTTTTACTCAGTGTGCATACCAAACACTTTTTTAACAAACTCTGGGCCTGCACACTCTGGTAGTAACTCCCAAGATCTACGAGAGGTTTTATGCAGAGCTTCCTTGAGTCCTTGGTCCCAATGCCACTGACTAGGGAGCTACAATCTGGAGCTTAATGGAAGGGCTGTGCTTTCTAGAGCGTGACAGACCCACATTGCTTGGTAGTGAAAATAAACTTGCTTACTTCGTGGTCCACACTTTCGGTAGCCATGCACTGGTTGTTGGCCAGGGTGGTGATCTCGCGGCTCTTGGGGGTTTCCATCCGGCAGCTGCAGAGAGGCACTTCCTGGAGGCCGTCTGTCTCCAGCACGTCCGGACCGCTGGCCAGCCCTAAGTCACACAGACACGCGTCAGCTTGTGCAGCCCTGACCTCCCAGGGGCTGTCCAGAGAGCAGCTGGTCTTCACACAACCTCACGCACGGGAGCAGAAGGAATGTGGCTTGCAGCAGTGCTCTCAGTGGAAACTGCCCGGGGCCGTCGACACCCACCCCGGAACACCACAAGTTGCTGCCTCTGCCTCTCCCACTGACTGCCACCTGCCAGGTCCCAAGAGACGCACGTCAATCCGTGTTCCCAGGCCCATGCCAATGGTCCACAGGAGAAGCTGCACCTTCATCAGCCACTCCCACATCTTTTGGTTTTCACACAAACATCAGTACATGTTACTCTTTGTGTTCCTCACTTGTTTTTAAGAATACCACCACAAGAAAATTAAATTTGGAGGACTTTAATAATAATTAATTTATCATCTAGAATACTATTCACTTATCACCACAGTCCAAAGAGGCCATTTATTAGGCTGAAGAAGGAAAGAGTTGGGAAAAACGAGGAAATGAACTAAATGATAATCAGGGCAGAGAAGGCTGCTAATGGCAACAGCACTTATCACTGACAGAAGAGGCTGGTGCGAAGTGGGCTGTGTCTCCCCTGGCCCGGGGCAGGGAAGCCTAAGAAGCAGAACCTGGCCCCTGTAAGAGGTGGGGCAGAGGGTGGCAGCTGCCAGGAAGACCCTCAAGTCTGGCTAGTGGCTGCAGGGCCCACTGCTTCCAAAGGGAGACAGCCACCCTCACTGTCCTGTCTTGTGAGACGGTTAAAGCAGAAATTAGAAGGCAGATCAATGTTTCAAACACTGTTCCCTCTATTAAAAATAATTAACTCTTGTACTCATATCCAAAAACAACTATTAAAGTAAATGAAAATGAAGACCTGGCCCAAGGAATCCCTGAGGGAATGGAGCCACTTGGGCCTTAACAATGTGCAGACATAACAAAACTGGGCTGTGTCTTCTGAATCTCTGTGCTGCAGAAAAACGAAGCTCCGGCTCCACTGGTCAGAAGCGGCCAACCCAGTGACGCAACAAGGGTCTGCCAGCAGGAGGGAGCAAGTGGCTCAACCCAGCACTCCCTCTGCAGAGCCCTGTGCCCTTCCCTGTTCAGAGTTGCCTGTGTTCAAACAAGCTGTTCAGAAGTGTGTTCTTGCCTCAGTTTCCCTCCAGCAGCACCATGTTGAGTAGAGGATGTACCTTGACCCACGAAGCTGCTCACTGTCCATCTCTGGTCCTTGCTAGTAATCTGATTTGGTCCCAGCCACGAGGGAGTCTAGGCCCTGTACGGGGTCCGTAACGAGCAACAGCCTAAACCACAGGTCTCTGAGAAGAAAGGAGCTCATGACACACCCCCTCCTGTTGCCTGATTCCCAGCTCAGCCTCTGATCACTCACAGCCCCAAAGATCAGGAAATGTGAGGCAAGACTCACATTTGCACTCGTTGTACGTTTAAAGCCTTAAGGATTTGTGAGATGATCCTGACCAGCAACATGGTTTTAAAAATGAGAACACAGACAACAATGCACAAGGAAGTGTCTGGACAACTGTCCTCTGGCCATGCTGTGCCCACGTGGCTTAGGAGGCTGAGGCGAGAGGGAGGAGACCAGGCCATGCCTGAGAGTTCTTGGGCTTGGGTGTGCTCCAGTCCCCAGCAGTAAGGACTGCAGGGCCTTTAAGAGAAAGCGGATGTGGCTCCCAGCCCTCCCACTGAGCTCCGCTCTGGTTACTTGAGGCCACAAGCCACCCAATGCACCTTGGCACACCTGAGAGCAAAGGGGATGAGAAAAGAAGCCAATGACTGTGGAGATTTCTGACCTTGGTACAGAGACTCTCTCCTGAATGGCTGCCTGCTCCCAATGGCAGCTCCTGAGGACTCCAGACCCGCCTGAGCCCTGGCTCTGCCACCACTCGCTCAGGTGGTGACTCCATACTGCAGCATGAGAACCGTGAGCAGCACTGTCTCCACAGGCCTTCCCTCTGGACAACAGGCAGCTTTAGACCCAGCTTCTTAGGAGTGAATGTGGGAGGTCAGCTTAATAAGCGTCACAGAATCTGAAGAAGACTCAACAACCAGCCTCTTCCTCTCCACCAGCTGGCTCTTGGCACCAGGTCCTGTGTCCACACTCCGGGTCCTTTCCCAGCTCTGCTTCCCAGTGTCAGCCCTTACTTTACCAGAGGCAGACAGATACATTTTCAGGTGGAGGGCCCCTCGGTGCCACCGTGCCTGCTCTCCAGCACCCAGCAGCAAGCAGGGTTTCCGGCACAGTGCAGGATCTGATGTGATAGAGTATTATCTCCTGCTTAAGCCAAAGCCCTAACCTCCTGAGTCCACTAAATCCAAGCCCAGAAAATTTAAACAGTTATTCTTTATCTGGAATGGAGGCACAAAGCTCCCTTGGAGAGAGCTTGTGAAATCTGAGAGGGGTTTCTGCTCCTCCTGGGACAAAAGTGGAGAAAAAAAGTTTCTCTGACAGAAGAGTCTAAGAATTATGTCTTAAGCTAAATATGTGGTCTCTTATATCATGCAGGCAGACGAACCATACCTGCCTAACCGTTCAAAACCCCGAACAGCTAGCTACCTAGCTCATTAACTCCCTCCAAGCTAACACTACATTGCCAACTCCATGCAGAGTGTAGAGAAACAAGATTTACACCCTTCGCCCGCAATGGGGTTCTCCAAAAAGATCAGAGAGCTGCTTTTCATCAAGAGGTTTCTAGTAGATTGCAAAGAAGGAAGCAAGAGAAAGGCGACAGCAGCCCCGTGGCTTCTGGCACAAGGACTCCCAACAGAAGCTGCTGGTGTGCCTGGGACCAAAGGCACAGGAAGAGCCCTGAACAGGCGTGTTATTCTGTGGCAGAGCACTGCTGAGGACACTAGCTTAGTGCCAGCCAGAGGGCAGGCTTCAACCATTAGCATCAAAGATCATCACAGTATGTTATTCAAAGTCATGTCGCCCACGTGTCCTGAGACAGGGCCAGGGTGGAAGGGAATTCTTTAGGGATTCTGCACAGAAATAAATGTGTCTGGTGCAGGGTAGAGAACGCAACTAGACTCCCACAACCTGATCTTGCACAAGGCATCGGCTAGTTTGCACTGAGGGGCTTCTGTGCTCTCTGCCTCCTCGCTGGCGTGCTCTGCATGACCTGGCAAACAAATTCTGAACAAGGGCCCATCACCTCTAAGTGATGTATTTAATCACATTTTCTATTAATATCCAGCAGGGGCCATCAAGCTAATCCAGAGGATGAGACCAGCAAACAAAGAGCAAGATGGTGCAGTCATCACTACATCAACATTCACCTTCCGCTTGGGAGGACAGAATCCCTTTGACACGGAGATCCAGTGAGTCCAGAGAAACTTCCATATACCCCGAACTGTCTCCTGGAGCTGTCTGCTCGGAGCTTCCTGGAGATGGCTTACACGCCTCGGAACCTACACACAGAAGGCACACACACATGAGAATGTGCAACAGCCGCCCACTGACAGCACCCGGGCGAGAGGCCAGTCCCCAGGATAGGGCTGACCCTGACGGACCCATCCAACCCTAACCACAACGCCCACTGGCTGGGCCACTAGAGTCACGCTGCTTTCTCCTCTGCATGCCATTTTTCTAATCCCCAGGTCCACCTGAATGATGGGAGGGGACTGCATCAAGAAAACAAAGGCACTCACATGCTAACTCATCTTCCTCTGTGACTATACCAGGCAGATAAAAACTGCTAAATAATCAGGAAAATTAATATAAGTGTGGTATACATTCTGTAAATTACTTTAACATAAGACAGAAAAATCTAACTTGCACTGAAAGACCACCCAATGAAACTACCTGAAGCAACGGCCCCATGTGACGGGAGTCCACACCAGCTGGAGGCTCTGGCTTGATTGCTATCCTGGCTGACACACAGAGGTTCCCAGGGAAAGGTCGGTGACAGCCCCACTGGGAACAAGGTCTATGAAGTGAATCCCTCACTAGAGGCAAGAAAATCAAGGCATGCCAAGGAAGACCACTGCAGAGACGGGCTGGTGGCACTGGCTTTTGCAGCATGCACGGGGGAGGCACAGAGACCTCCATGGCCCCTCATCCTTGAGGACACAGGATGGCAGCAGCAGTGTGTTGGCCTGTCCCAGCTTCCTAGGAGGCCCAAGACGGACATGCAAAGCTGAATACTTGGTACTGTACAGACATTTCACTGGGAAGCCTACGAAAAGTGTGCGTTTACAATGGACATCTGACACCAGCAGAGGTGAAGGACCATGCTTCACCCAAGCTTCCAACCTCCTTGTCAACAAGCGGAGATAAACAAACCACTTAGAGTCTTTTCATTCACACTGTATTCTGCACCTAGACCTTAGACAGAAAAGTAAACTACTTTGAGAAATCACCAATTTGAAGAACACAAATCGTCTTCATATAATTTTAAACACTTTACATAAAGATATAACCACCAAACTCCTGCGTGAGTAAACTTTTAGGCATGCATTTTACCTGTCGCAGCCAAGATGGCAAAAACAAAACCTCTACTAAGGACGACTTTTCATCTTGGATCTACAAATGTTAGGTCAGTCAACAGTAAAAACCAGTGTTCTGATGGTCCCGAGTAAAAGAGAAGGAGACACAACGAAGGAGCAGACGGGCTCAGGGAGGCCCTCAGGCACAGCACCAGAGCGCCCCACGTCCCTGTGGCCCACTCCACTGCGCGGCTGCCTCCTGGGCTCCGGGCAGCGAGCCTCTTGTATGTGGGGCAGCAGCTAGAAGCACAGCTGAATGCGGGGAAGGAGCAAGTGCTGCAGCTGAAGGTGGCACAAAGAGAAGCACTGAGTGAGGGACGGCCTAGGAAGCCCAGAGCAGCCCCACTCCTTCAATGTCCACCAGCGTTCCCACGAAACTCAACACCCCGCTCGGAGGGACTCGCGCTCTACGAAACCACTGCGCCTGGCCTCCCAGGACTCCGTTTCACACAGCACTGGGCGGCCAACAGCTGCTCCACTGCGAGTGTGAGTGGGGGGTGAGAGGACTCCACCTTGTCAGTTCGACAGGCACCACCTGCCCAGCACCGCTGTAAAGAAAAGCCAGGCCCATGGGCTCATGAAACACA